>CAJNSZ010001057.1:12674-37329 GCA_905329745.1 Rotaria sp. Silwood2 | reverse complement strand
GTAGACTTCGTTTGAAGATGTAGTTGTAGTTGCGTGGTAGATACGCATGCAAGATTGAATATGACACTGTTTGCAATAAGTGACACTAATGATGGTAGAAGAACAATAACACACATTTTATAGTACGGCATCCATTGTGGTGTAACACAAATCTAAACAATATCAATTTGATGAGACATATTCAACTAAGAAAAGAATACGATAGAATTCAATTTGTTTAACTCATATATATTAGAATGCTTACCGACAATTTTTTAGAAAATAATGGTAACGGTGCAATAAAACCCAACATGAATTGACTAACTATGGAAATCATTGCCCATGCATTCGTTTTGAAAAATACTGTTTCAGACGTAGTCATATATAACAGTCGATTTATAGAAACTACAACCAATGAAAATGATGTTTGACAACTACATACCATTCGTATATAGAAGATAATAGTACATATGCTATCACTAACTTTATATGCGACATAATGTTGTAAAAATGTAATATCGATAAGCCAATAGATATCAACAAACATTGATGTCAAGCATACATTCAATATAAAAACACGAATATGATGTCGAAGGAAAACACTTATAATTATGTAAATAAACACAAATATAAGCGTTATTATAAGAATAATAATTTTGAGATATTTCAAAATAACTAAGGCGTCTATCATCTATATAAATCTGATGAACATCTGTAGAATGACTAAGACTTTAAATGCTGAGTTACAGAGTATTTTTCTTTTAGAAGTGATATAATATATATATTTATATGACAAAAGTAAAATGCTGTTAGTGATATTTAATCTAAAGTTGCATGAATAAGCTAAAGAAACTCTAAATTATTTTACAGAAATAAAGGGGAACAGAAATGCAATCACATGAATAGTTAATGCTTTCTGCGAGGTAGTTAAATGCATCACGAAAGAAATGAATTGTTTTTTATTTATATTGCATATAATTTTGCTACTGTAAATTCCCTAATGAAAATATGAGAGAAAAAAGAGAAAAGGAATGAAGACATCAGTGAATAATTTAGAGCACGACATCAATTTTGTCTTTAAATATAGATTAATACGCAAACACAAGCAATCTAAATAATTGGAGAAAATACAGAAGAATAGTTACTAGTAGTAAATGTGTTTTCTGATTATAAAGACTTTCTCATAATCAGTGATGATGCATTATTAATAATGTTAGCCATCATTTTTATTGACGTAAAAATCTAAACTATCTTTTATCATGTTGTATAGTTCTCTAATTATGAATTTTCATTTCTTTTTAGCTAAAAGTAAGGTGAACGTACATCGATGAAATCTGAGAGCATTAATTTTTGTACAATAGAGTTTTTTATTTTCACCTTGTTTAGTGAATTATGAATGTTGTCAAGGCACAATAGAAATTGCCACTCTTTGAAATGATATTTGCTGAGCTATTGCATATCTTTAGAATACTTCTGTCGGATATACGAGAGATATTCATGCAAGTAAAATGAAGCGGTGAACCCGAGTAAAAGGAATAGCGAACAAATTAATAAGGAAACAAGAAGCAGAAAATATGGAAGTAATGATATCCTTCAAAGATTGGTAATGTCATTTTATGTCACAAAAGCAAATAAAAATTGTTGAGATCTAATACACATCTTCATCTTGAATGTTCATGAATTACTAAGAAAGAGAAGAATGTAAATCTTTTGTACTGAATCAATGCATGACGTTACCATTCATCAAAGCGTGTTGGTAGTACGGTTCGCTGAATTCAAAATCACGACAATTCACTGTGTTTAAAATGTAAACTACTTCACAACCGTATATTATGAATAATATTAAATCGGATTGTTAAAAATAGAAAGAGATCTGACTATTCAACCAATGAAAAGGTTTTATTACTAAGGAATCTATAAACAAGGGGCATTTTGCAGTTGATTGCAACACGATTTTTCTTTTCTCTTTCATATTCAGTTCTATCGAACAAAGCGTAATGTTATGCTGATTGGGAAATTTTATTTTATTTTCTATCAAAAAAAAAAATGCTTGACTTATTTTGAGTTCGAATTAGTTTTAAGATATTATTAATGCAAAGTAAGATAAAAATTTAAATAACTCGATGTATGATTTTTATGGACTCTTGTAAATTATTTTGTTCTTAATGTAATAATTTAGTTGCATTAATTTTTGAAAACAAATGGAAAAGATTAAGAACACTACCCATGCAGTCAAAAATGTGAAATTAACGCGTGGCAACAATTTGTCCTTTCCTTTCTTTTGATGCGTTCCACACCATCAAAAATGTCCGAATTTCCGCGTTTTAACGGTGGCATGTTTCTTATGTTTCAACCTCGTTATGACTATTTGTGGAAAAACATTTCTTCGCGTTTGCAATAAACTCATTAAAACTCGTAATTTCGGATATTTTTGGCTGTGTGCATTCCGTTTCTTTCGATGGCATTTTAATGCGTTTTATATATGCACAGTTTCCCGCGTTAATAGAAACAACGGATCAAAACTCCAAATTTCGGACATTTTTGACGGTGTACATTCCGTTTACCCGAGAAGGGTTCTAATGCATTTGACACACGATCAGTTTATTGCATTGCTTTTTTCAACGCATTAAAACTGAATATTTTAGATATTTTCAATGAAAAGAATATTGTAATGAAACGGATCCAAAATGACTACAATTCACATAACTTCATATTACGAGTATTAGTAAAATGTAGTATTCTATAATAAATAACAGACCCTGTATAGTATTGATTCCTAGAAAATCAGGGATTGAAAGTAGAGTAAGGATGAGTAATTTCATTCTCTTCTGAAGAATAGATTCGTTGCTGTATGCATATCCATAATCGAGCAGCAGGTATCTGATAAAAACTTAAAATATTTTGTCTTTAATGTAACAAGAAAAATCTTATACGATAACGAAACAAGCGATGACTCTTTTAGTGCTGAGGTTCTCATTCATTCTACATTTGAGATGTCATCGCTTGTTTCGTTATTGTATAAGATTTTTCTTGCTACATTAAAGACAAAATATTTTAAGTTTTTATCAGATATCTGCTGCTCGATTATGGATATACATACGGCAACGAATCTATTCTTCAGAAGAGAATGAAATTACTCATCTTTACTCTACTTTCAATCCCTGATTTTCTAGGAACCAATATTATACAGGGTCTGTTATTTATTATAGAGTACTGAATCTTACTAATACTCGTCATATGAATTTCTGTGAGTTGAAGTCATTTTTCACTAATTCTAACCACGGTCCTAGTCTATGGGATTATTTTCACATGTATTCTTTCAAAATATATATTGAAATAAAAAGAGCGAAACGTACGTTACACAATATTCTGCTATAGAACTATTCACATAACTGAATGAATCAAGGACCTAATAATAGAACTTTCCCTTCTATTATCTTAACTATTCTTATTTGATGTCTCTTTGTATCTCGGCAGTCTATATATATATATCATTTCAATGAAAAAAATATTCATAGACCAGAAAATTTTTACGAAATCAACAGCAACAAAATAAAAGGCTCAACTAGTAGTTAGTTCTTCTATCGATATGATAGTATTCCATTGTTTATTATGTTCAGTAGTAATGCAAAGACTTTTTGTTAAAGGGTTGAAAAATTTGTACAATCTATCGTATGTATTATTGCTTATCTGTATTAATTTAGTAATTGTAATCGATGAATGCTTTTGTCATTGAAATGATATACATGAATCTGAATGGCTGTAGAAATTTAACTGGAAAATGAGAAGCAGAAAACATGTACTCTTCGATGATTTTGTAATCAAATAATATTGCTTATTTCGAAATCAATTCTGACTCAACTAAGACACTTGTTTTAAAGAATGTCATTAAACGAAAAATGAATCTGCATAGGATATAGATAAAAGAAAAAATTATCGCAACACGCAATAGAATAGCAAACTAGTGCTTTTTTATGAGCATATACGCTTAATAATGAATGAGAGGTATATGTATAAATTGAATGAAAAACAAAATAAATGAACGAATGCGTATTTCTATTCCGCTTTATAGTGTAGCAACAAAGAGACAAAGAACATCAATGCCATTGGTCAACGCGTTCACCAACAGGAACGAATAAATATCTTGTAAAGAATGTTCGCTCTATCTATTATATAGTAGATCACAGAAATATATTTTTGTGATTGATCAGCGTATGAAAAATTATTACTAAATATGGAGTTTTTATATTGATGACTCCTAGTTCTTGAAGTTAAGTGTTTGATACATATCTCTTATCATTTTGCCTCTTTTTTTCTATTAAATAAAAATATAATTGCATTTTGCCATCTCTATTAAGTGAAGAAAGACTAGATATCTCTTCTCGTCCGTCTATATTTCATGAAGAAAGACTAGATATTTCTTTTCGTCCATCTGCACCACATCAAGAAAGAATAGATATCTCTTTTCGTCCGTATCGTACAAAGAAAAGATATTAGATATGTCCCTGTCTGACGATTTATTCTAATATATCGTTTCTATCTAGTTCTTTCTTTCTCTCTCTCAGATGGAGTATAAATACAGCACCACTTATCACATTTGTGTATATCGTTAATAGTCGAACTGAATGCAACACATAAGTACGTATCTGTTTCTTCGCTTTTGACTGTTTTATATTCATTTTATTGTTCGATATCATCATATATTATCATTATTGCCTATCGATTTTATTTACAACTTCTGATTTATATTAAAAACAATATATCTTAATTATGACCAAACGAAAAACTCGTAAGATGAATATACAAGATGCCAATACAAATATATGTGAATTAAATTTACAACCAAAGAAACGAGCACGTGGCAAGAATACATGTGCGAACAAGTTATTATTTGACGACCAGAGTGTGGGCAATAATCCTGGTAATAATAAATATCTTTTCTCGATGGTTCATTAATAGTTTGCTTTTAGCTGATGTATCAACATTTACGGCATCGAAACCTGTTGCACTTGATCAACTCAACAACATCAATGATCAAGAGAATTCACCACCACCACTTATTATTGATACTGATAAAGAAACATGTTCTTCACACTCAATAATGTCCGATTATTTTCCACGAACTGAACCAATTGGAGAACGTTTACCAAGTGATCAACGAAATGCTGCTAATAAAACATACAATTACTTATCAAATAATCCAACACGTTCTCCATTTAATGAAAATCGTTCTGTTGGTGACGATCAGCCGAATAAAGAACGTCCACCTGAAGAAAATCGGTGAGCTCTTATTTTATTCATATATATTAAAATTCTATATTTTTATGTTTTCAGAACACCTGTCGTCAATCGATCAACAGCACGTCAATGTACATCAAATATTCGTTTACAATCGTCAACTCCTCGAATTATTGTTTCGGTCGATCGACGCCGATCAGATTCAAATGAAGATTTGAATCACAATCACCGCATCCCAATACCTATTCGATCATCTCATCATCATCAACTTAATAACGGTGGTTTACTTGATGAATACAATGATTCATTTTCTGTCGATTCTATTCCGAAAGAGACATATGAAATTTTGTCTCGATTTTCTGAATTTCGTCGTTTAGTTAAAGCTTATAACAGCGAAAAGAAAAAATGTTTAATTTGGTCGAAAGATTTTGGGCGTCTTCAGGCCAGTTACAAACAATTAGAGGAAAATTCTTTTCGTATGACATTCTTTTTTTCTTTTCTTATCAATGTTTCTCTGTGCTTTTAGCTCGTCCTCCTGCAGTTGCACTTAGTTATCTCGTAGATTTGGTCACCCAAATACAACAATCAGGTGGACGTGGTGATCCACGAACTGATGAACAAATAGCACGTGATTTAGGTGAGAGTTCAATCTTTTTAATGGGTTTAAAAGATGTTACTCCTCAACAAACAGCATTAAATCTGTTTAATCATTTGTATCCTGGTTATGAAGCAAAAGTAGAGTTGGATTCTGTAAATAACCTGGAAGTTCTTAAACCTGGTCTACTAGAAACTATGTTAAGTAAGTGACTTAAGATTTGCATCTTAATATCAAATAACGATGACATTTAATCACTTTTGTTTCATTTAGCTTTTGCTCAACGATCGGCACCAGGTACAAATTACAAGACTCAAGAATTACGTGATAGTTTAAGTAACAGCATTCGTGGTGCCCGATACCAATGGCGCAAGTTGAGCAGTTCAATAACTCATGCAGCAACTGTTCTTGAAAGAAGAAATGATTATGATATGGGAGTTCAAAATGAAGCTCGTGTCAATCGAATCAATGAATATTCAACAGGTATTGATAATATGCAAACAAATGAGAGAGAGAGAGAAATAGAAACAAGATTTGATACTGGTGAATGTTTCTAGTTTATGATGTCGAGAGCAAATAGAAAGGAAGATTATAATTTAACTATTTTTGTATATTTAACATTTGAAGTGTTTTTCTATTTATTAATCTCATTTCTTTTTTTATTGTACTTGTACTTTATTTACTTCTTATCCAATGTACAACATCATCATTTATATCAATCATGTGTACATAAAATTTTGGTTTTTGGTTTTTTTATTATGTTTTTTTTTTTCAACAACGCAAACGTTCTTATACATTAAATGTATATATTATTGTTTTTGTATAAAAGTTTGTGATAGAAGAAGAGAATGTAGTTTGTTTATTTTAGAAATGTGATGTCATATGTGTGATTCTGTTTTTTTTTGTGCATCATTTCAATTTTAATCTTTTCTTTTGATGTACATGTGTATTGTTTAATATTCAAGAATAACTAATTAAATAAAGTACAGAAACTATTCATAATGTTTACAAACTTTTACAAACTTAGTAAAGAAGTTTTTTTCAAAAGAAATGGCAAACATGTGATAAAAGAAAATGTATGTTCATGCAAACATTTTTTAATATATCCAAAAAGCTTTTACTGCTCCCAGGTGTCTTTATCTTAATAATAAAGTCATTAGTTGATATAATACTAAAATATTTTGTTGATAATATCTCATTACACGCTCAGATATCATGTTTCATTCACGTAAAAATATCGCTACGATTCGTCGTTCTTCACAGCGACAAAACAATCGACGTTTAGCTCGTATTCAACGACAAATAGCTTTAGAAACAGTTGTTTCCAACATAAGGTAAAAATATTTTGCTACTTTGATTCTATGAAACTATTATCAACATTCATTTTTTATGTTTGTAGTTCTCTTGTTTATCAATCTTCTGAAACAGTTTTAACAAGACCATCTTTCGAATCTATTCAAGCAGTACAACAAGATAATAATAAAGAAGTTGATAATCTTAGTTTATCCATGTCATCAGGTTTATTAAATATATCTGATGTACACACAAATGTCACTGAGTCTAAGTCCAGTAGCGAAAACAACACCACCAGTGAAGTTCAGTCGGAAGAAAATCGACCATCATTCTTTTTATCTGACTCAAAAAAAGTTAAAACCGCTGAAGAAGTCATAGAAGATTTTGATTCATCTGTAAAGTCTGATGAAGATGATGATAAAGAGAAACTACTCGTTGATAGTGATGATGAAGAATTATGGGTTGATGCAGATGATGGTGACTTATTTAACGATAATAATAACAGTACTGATCATCAATTGACGTCTACAGAAATTGCACTTGCTCTCTCGCTTTTAAAATCACGTCATTCGTTGACCAATACATGCATATCGAACATTTGCAAACTATTAAAACTTCTTCATGTACCTAGTTCTCCAACTGATTTTCGTCACGTTCGTTCTCTCATTAGTAATCCTTATCAAGCAGCACTTTTTGCTCGAGAATCTTTAATTTCATGCCCATCTTGTCATAAAATTTCTTCGAATTCTACTCATTGCACGTCATCTACAACATGTATAAGCAAATACAAGTTTATTACAAATCCAACTATAAATCATATTCTTCATATAGAACCACAAATAAGAGCTGTGCTCGAACGTACAGATTTAATAATAAAACCAAGAAATAATGAAAGTATTATTACTGATATTGTTGATTCACCATTCTATCGTAAATTATTATGTATCGAACAGAATTCTTTCATTACACTTTTAATGAATTCTGATGGTGCTGTAGTGAAATCTATTTCTCGATCTATTTGGATCACTACATTCGTGATAAATGAACTATCACCATCTATTAGATTTAATCGAGAAAATTTAATTATTGGGATGATATCGATCGGGTCATCAAAACCACACAAAGAAGAGATGCAGATTTTTTTAAATGACCTCGTAAAAGAACTTGTTTATCTTGAAAATAATGGTCTTCGATATTGTCCAATCAATTCGCCTTCTCATATTGATAAAACTGTACGTGTTTATTTAATCGCAGCAAGCTGTGATATGCCTGCTAGATCACTGCTCATAAACCATACTGAAGCAACTGGTTATTTTGGTTGTGTACATTGTAAAATAATAGGTACGTCATTTTAAAAGGAGATTTAACTCTAGATATTAATCTTGATTCAGAGCAGTTGTAGCGAAACATAATCTAGAACACACAGAGTGTCAGATTATAATTAGATACGGAAAATATTATTATATAAATCAATGTCTTTCTATTTTAGGTGAAAATATAAATGTGGGAGAAGGTCATACTCGTGTATTCGTGTACGACAACAGCAATGATGTTGAATTACGTTCTAATGATTCATATGATGAAGCTATTCGATTACTCGAAGTAAGTCTGACTAAGAAATTTTGATACTTTTCTATTTTTTGCATATTATGTTGCATAGCAATCATTAGGTAGACGAAGACGTGGCTCTGTTAATTCAATCAATAATGGTTTAGATGGATTACGAGGTCCATGTGCACTTCGATCTTTGAAGCATTTCGATGTATATCAGTCGTTCACATCTGATACACTTCATACTTTATATGAAGGCGTTACAGTAAGTAATTTGTAATTGACTATATATTTAATCACTTAATTGAATGTATTGTATATTAAGTCACGAATGTTACAAATCTTCTTGGGAAATGTATCCAAAAAATCTGGTATATCTGAAGAAATGAGCGTAAAAAAAGATATTGATACAGTCGCTTTAACATTTAATTCAATGTTTTATCCATCTTCAACATATCGAATACCTAGAGATTTGAAACACTACTCCATTTTTAAAGCAAATGAACTCAAAATCTTTTTACTATTCGGTTACTCGTAAGCATTTCTCATATTATTGTAATTTATTTCATCATGATATATTTTATTTTCTTATAGAATATTCAATGGTATTCTTACAAAAGAAAGATACAATCATTTTCGGTGTCTGGCATTTGCTGCTCATTTAATTGAAGCAGCAAAACATGATCAATCGACATATCTTGAAATGTTGGATCTTCTTGAAGAATTTGACAAACGCTTCGAATCTTTATACACAGTATATCTGCCATTTTTACCTTTTCTCTTTCATAAATTTATAGAAAACTTCTTTCATGTTGTCCTAATCAAAAAGTAAATGGCGACTGACTTATCGTATTATTCTAGAAACGACAAGCAAAACCAGTTATTCATGCACTCAGTCACTTTGTACAAAGTGTTCGAAATTATGGTCCCAGTCACAATTATTCCACTTTTGAATTCGAATCAGCTGTTGGTGAGTGTTGTAGGTTTCGTCATAAAATATGATGAAGCGATAAAAAATGACAATCAAATATTAAATAAAACTATCTCGAGAATGCGAAACCTCCTATCTTTTGTATTTTCTGCCTACACCGCTAGAGTGTTTTCTCAAAAGCAACATTTCGCTATTTACACGCTCGTACAAGGGGGAAACAGCGGACTTTTGAACTTGAAATTACTTGAGCTACTTTAAGCTACTTCGAAGTACTTAAAACTACTTCAAGTAGTTTATTTTTACGTACTTTTCAACTTTGCATTTACTTGAAGTTATCTCAAGTTACTTGTTCTAACTTTGTGCTACTTGAGTGATACTTTGAGCTACTTCAAGTAGTATACTTTGACGTACTTTTCTACTTCAAGTCCGCTGTTTCCCCCTTGCACTCGTATCTATATAATTTTTTTTATACAGCCGCATTAACAAGAACAGTACATAATGGTAACAAACCGACAGTTGAATTATTAAACAATATAGATCTCCTTCAACAAACATGGTTGGCAACAACTGATCCTTCTTTTCCTCCTGAGATGCAACTTTTTGATTATCAAATTCATTGTAACATGCGCTATTCAATACCGTCTTATTTATCAGATTTTCAACATCATCATAAGACTCGAACGCATACAAAAATCTCTATAACTTCTCTTGCAACAGATGTGTCGGATTTTATTTTTAAGTTTGTTGGTGCTCGATCATATGTGCTATACAAAACTATTTTTGTCGATCGTCAGCGTTACTCAGCTGATCCTATCAACATTCATCGCTCAACACATGATGGTTGTATTCTATATGATTTGAATGATGTTCCAGCAGTGGGATTTTTACAAGCCATCATCCATTTCATCGATAATAATGAATTCTCTCTTGTCATTCGACCTGTCATCTTATACTCAACAGCCGATACATTGTCGATAAATGATCGTATATACAGGTGCACAAATGTACTCTATGGTACATCGCATGGATCATCAATCGAAGCTATTCATTACAAATGTTTGATCCAAAAACTTGCCTTCAGATATGGCACAGATTTGAACTTTCCTCCTCTTGTTAAGTCAATGTTTTTCTTCCAATTTCCTAATCTGCATTCTAGTACATAAACATTTCTGGTCTTTCTGTTTAACAAGATAATTAACGCTTTTATTCTAATAAAGTTGCAACATTTCTCATCTAATCACTGAAACGTATTATTATTGGAAAAATGAGAATAAAACCGGATTTCAACAAGAAATCGTTTATTGATTCTGTTTCGTACATACAAATTCATTAAAACGAATTGATACCTGCATCAAAACGCATCAAATCATCATTTTTGTCTACTAAATGCGTTAAAACCTGTTTACACCAAGACAAACTCGTTTTAACGAGTTGCATCTTTTGATACATCATATCAACCAATTATATAGCGTTTTTTTCTCCATTTTTTTGTCTGAACGCGTCGAAACACCGTTTTTAGCATTTATTTGAGTGCATGGGAATAGTTGAACATCCTGAAAATTGAATGAGATAGTTCATTGCTATTGCTATCGAATTGAAACTGTTCATGTTTGAAATTTCAGTCATATTAGCAAATAATTAAATGGGGTACAAAGTTAAACTGATCGTTTGAACATCTTCTTTCCTACGTAAACCAATCATTGGACTATAAATTTATGGATCCGTCTAAACCATACTTCGCCTAATACATTGTT
This sequence comes from Rotaria sp. Silwood2, assembly GCA_905329745.1. Taxonomy (NCBI): domain Eukaryota; kingdom Metazoa; phylum Rotifera; class Eurotatoria; order Philodinida; family Philodinidae; genus Rotaria; species Rotaria sp. Silwood2. Next base: position 25,988 of record CAJNSZ010001057.1, on the reverse strand, counting down.
AGTTTATGTTTGAAGTATACAAAATGTATAATAAAATCTAAATTGTTCTGAGAATATATTTCCATTTTTGAATTTAAATTAGAATAAATAAAATATTGTTAGTGATATAAGCAATGAAAAAAAATTTCATTTTATTAAACTCTTTTCACATAAATGAAACTCCTTTTTATTTTTATCTTTAAAACACGAAAAGATTCTGAATCTTAAAACTGAATATTCAAAGATATCTTCAAACCTTTCTTTTGCGATTCTCTTTATCCTTTATTGACTGTATGATATGGGTTCGTCGCTGATTCATAATTTCTTGAACGGTCTCGACTTATACAATAACGAGTATGAACTATTTTCGTTTTCCACATAATCGTTTTTAAGGAAAGATCTAAAATAAATTTCATAATTTAATGTACATCATACCTCAGTTACCAATTGATTAATATAACAATGCTAGATTCCTCCGATTGAAAAATGATACATTTCATAAAATGAAACCCGAAGTTAAGCTCTTTTTTAATGCGAATACCCTGCTTGTTGATGACTTATCTGCAATGATTAATATTTTAGAGTTCGAGAAACAACTATCTTGGGAAAAAAGTTGTATGGTTAAGTTTTCACATTGAGAACACATGTGTACTATTGAATGCAGTTTTCCTAAGAACCGATCGAAGAAGCCATTAGCGCAATCTGTGCCGAATTCAAATATGAAACACCATGTATCTTTTGTTTTTAATTTTAGGGATATTGTTTTATTTTATACATTTTGGAACATTCTTCTTCAGCCTCCTTCAACGAAGTCCTCCAGAAATGCAACACTGAAATAGTTAATATGAGCCAAAAAAACCGTTACTGATATATCACCTGTGACGGTACATCAACAATGTATATCACTGTGTGCAATAGCTCGCCAAGGTACTTGCCACAGTCTGTGATGGGTTGCGAAGTTGTTTATCATGGTCTATGGGAGAGGGAGACTGAGTCCAAATTTCTACCCCTATGTACTTCAACATTCCTTTTAAACCATGCGTCATAAAAGGAATATACTGAGAAAATTGTGTATGTGGTTGTCGACAAAAAAAAACTGCTCTTGTTGAGTTCCAATTTGCAATCAACAAGCCTTAATATAGAATGAAATTTGCGCTTCATAATGATGTCATATTTTTGCAAGAAGAAAAAAAAATATGTATGAAGTATAGAGTAAATCGAAAACCTTGCAAAAAAGTACGATTTCATTCATTCTTTGCTTTTTTCAATAGGTTTATCAAGCTTGTCATACTAGCGATACTAATATTCGGAAGTATTTATCAAGTATTTTGCATAAAATTCCAAATGTTCGGTTTTCATCAAAAATACATCTGGAAATTGAATCATCACATGCACCTCTTTCAATTGAACATAAAAACGAACTTCATGCTGCAGTAATTAATTGTATCATTCTTGATGGATTATCGTTCCGTAACCCTGGAACGTTGATATTTCGGGATATAAAGCACCAAACCGAAAAATGGTTCGCAAGCACATTAATAAATTATAGTCTATATATGCAAATGAACTTCATTTGATAATGTCTAATATAGATTTTCTTGCTTTAACATCTGACATCTGGAAAAGTTCACAACGTATTCATTATATTAGTCTAACAGAACATAATTGTACTGCATATTATGAATGTTTACATACTGTTCTTGGTTGTCGTTGACTGGTGGGTCATCATTTTGCATCAATCATTAAACGATATATTTAATACGAACTGGATCGTATTTTTATTCAACCTGAGAAAATAGTTACTATGACTATCGACAACATTGCTGCTAAAAATAAGGGAACAGCACATGATTTTGATTATCGAATTACTTGCCTCGCTCATTCGTTTTATCAAATAGTGAAACAAAGGTTTTTGCTTATAGAGTGAGTATAAGTTTTGTATGTAAATCAGACAATTACAAATATTATTTTCTTATTCTTTTCTAATACGTCAGGGCGGGTGTTAATGTAGCAAAGTTAAAAGGAAACACGATAAATCTTTTATTTTTGTTGAAATAACTGATAAAAAGTATTTTACCGATTATTGGTAAAACGAGTTTTTTTTAATTTCTCAAATGGCTTTATTTTATTGCATTTATTCCAGTTTAGTCCTCGAATGTAGATATGCATGTAGTATAGCCAGTAAAGCGCATAAGTATTGGTAAAGTCTAAACAAAATTCATTTTGGGAAACTCGACAAATAAAGATTTCAGGGCATTGCTACACTTCTGACTTTTATATCGAATCGAAGAATGTTTCAAATCCTTCAAAAGCAAGGACAGGCTTCTGAAACAAAGAAAACACTAAAGTGTTGGATAAAGCGACTTTTTGAAAATGCCTTCATCAAAATCGAAATGAAGCGTAGGGTGTCGACGTAGATGTGGGTTTCTGGATAGATATCGGCGTGAAGTTGGAAAAAAATACCCGTATCCATACTGCACACTCTTCACCTAGATTTCTTCGCTGGTGATGAACTGTATTGTATTTGGTACCAATCGATAGATCACATCGATTTGTATCTGATATAAATGATTTCTCAGGCAGCACAGTTTTTGGATGACACATTTGGTGGATGCACTTAGTATTTTAGTAAAACTGGATTTAAAAATAATTTTGTTTTGAATTTTTAAGGCATTTTTCGCAATAGAAGTTTTTCGAAAGGTATACATTCGAAAGTATATTCGGTCCACTATGTAGGACAAGCAATACTTTTACAGCACAAGCCTCTTGCCGAATATTTTCCCAAAAAATACGACTTCGACGGCAACTCTATCGACATCTAGAATTATGTTGGAAAGGCTGTATGTTTGAGGTATCCAAATTAATGTGAATGAGAGGTCAAAAATGCGAACAGATTAATTTGTAAGTGATGTGTTTTCACAGATAAGCACTTCAAAATTTTACTGTCTGCGCCTATCTGTGATAAAGTATCAATTCTTTTGAGAAGCTTTTGCAAAAAGATATGAGATAAAAGTCAGTTGACACTGACCTGCTTCTGCAAAGACTTCTATGTGTTTATAAAATTTTTGTGCAGTATTTATATAAATTGTCATTTATCGTATATTCTTTTGATAATATATACACTTTAAGATCGTCCAACAAATGGAGGCTCTATGTTATGCGTAGTTCTGAGCAATGCACATGTGCAATCAGTCTCTTTTCTTGGTTGAATTTGAGAAATTGGTATTTTCTTTAAAAAATTCGAGGATCATAATAGATTTTTCTTATTTTCTGCAAGTGATTGAGGATATAAATCCCTACATTACAGCTTAGTTGTCATATTGACCCCTAGATACTTGAAACGTTTGAAAAAGTTCATTTTTAAGGTATAATGAGGCTACAATATCATTGGTATGGGTGAGGAGAGGGTGCCTGTTTCTTTCTACTTATAGCCACCCACATCCACAATCACCCTGTCGAGATGTGCTGCCATATGAACAATTAGAAGGATATAAATTCGGGTGTGATTATAAAATAAAAAATTGTAAAAGATGTAAACGATTGGAATTATTAAAAGCAATCGAATAACGTGAAAGTGAATTTGATATGGTTTTTATTCATTATGAAAAATGTGGTATGACTTACAAAAAGGGAGATGATCATGATAATTTCACTTGTTTAGACATACAAATGACAAATCAAAATAATGTTTTTAAGTAACAAACTGTTTTTTTTATAAAAATGGTGTAGTGAATATTATCAGACATACATCTGGTAAAGTGGTTTCGGATTCTAATTTCAATGGATAAAAACGAAGGTCTCTATCTTTATTGGAAAAAAGATTAGAGAAACTACAAAAACATGTACCAGTGCGACAAAATGCATTTTTCACAATTTTCGAGCCCAAAGGAACTAATTAGTTGATGTCATGCAAGTTTTGTTTTGGTTCCGAATGAAAGCTCTCTATCAGATCTATTTAGTTTTCAAAACGACAATGATGCATGCTGTCTGAACCCTTAGACATTGGATTTTTAAAAAAATCTAGTGTTCTTGTGTAGTAGTTGAAAATATTGTTCCGTCTTCACTCAATTTTAGAGAATACTTGTAGTTTCATAGTAAAACTTAGTATAGACGTGGTTGACTTGCCATTATGATGAAAATCGAATTGATTTATGTGTTTTCAAAAACTTCGTCTAAGTTTTTGGGAAATCCAAGAATCGAATGTAGACAACTTGTTAGTCACAAACAAACACATCTGCAGTTTCTTTTATTTGAATCAGCTTGCGAAACTCCGTACAGAAATTGCTCTCTTGCAGTATTTGTCGAATATCAATATAATGATAGAGATTAATCTATATTTGTCCAAAATCTCAACATGTTTCTAATTTTCTCGACTTTAATTATTTCTGCACAAATAACTCAGATAAAAAATATTCCTGATGCAACACGAATCAAAGGCGAAATATATATGTCGAAGTGGACTGTAAAATTCAATTGACTTTAAACTATTTTAACGCCAACTATATGCCATCTGACTATATCAATATTGTCTGTGGCATGATTCTCAAGCGCCCAAAACTAAGTTCGGCTATTAAATACGAATGTTCATAATGAAATCTATGCTTATGTATTGCAGATTGTTTCCGAAAGTATCATGCTTTGACAGCTATTAATCAACTTGAATGAAAGATACAAGGAATTGGTTTTTCAAATCATTGTTATTTCTATTTTTCTTTTCACAAAAATAATTCACTGAAAAACGCGGTCTTATGAAGCGACCGTTAGTTAGTGTTTGGGATCATATCCATCAAGACAAACAACATCGAAATGAGTATTAACGCACATATCAGAAAAAAATATATACAATTAAACGATGGCAACATGGAGAAGAGAGTAGAGTAGAATAAGTGATAGTCAAAATCAAACTGAATACATATGCATCGTCGAACAGCAATGAATCAGCTACACGTATTAATAATCTGGTTAGGAACTGTTATGACATTTCGTAGTTCAATCTGTTGTACTCTAGTACGATTTTGTTCTTTGCAGCATAGAACTATTCGAACATTCTGTCTGAAATTATGAGACACAGCAACGAATATGTAGAACGATGCACAATAAGTTGAAATATTGACAATATTGAATACATTCGACCAAAGATTATCTTGTGCAATTCTCAATGGAGACTTTTTCATTGACTGAGTAGCCAGTGTGTAAAAGCTTAAAACAATATTGGGTATGGAGGTAAAACATACCATTCCGAATTCAGCGAGCATCATTCGAGTGACTTGCGCTTCAAGTCGATTGCGCTGACCAAGTCTCGAAGTTCGAAGATTGTGCCAAGTAAGTATAGTAAATACGGTTAGGAAACAAAGAGGTATAAGATTACTGATGATAATACCGAAATACATGACAACTTGTTTGTATACAAATGGTCCACTCGTCGTGCAGGATGGTGCTGAGTAGAAAACTGCCTCTGGAATGAAGGTAACTAAATTGATTAAAATTACTATGGCTACTGTGAGACGAGCTCGTTGTACGGTGATCAAACAACGGTAACCAACATTGCGTGAAGAGATGAGAAATCGATCAATGCTCGCCAAACATATGCATGTCATTATAATGCTTGCACTCATGCGCCCGAGTACTCAGCGACATTTACAATAGACTTCTGAGACAATTAATAAATCAATACTAGTGAGACTGAGTATGGAACGAGAAAAGCGAGCCGTTCACAATTGTACCAGACTGGCGACAAAGTAAGTGATCAAGAAAGTTGAGTTTGGCATTCGGCGAAGTGTTTTAAGATGTATAAACACAAAGATATTCAATAAATTATCAACTGTACCAAAAGCGATGAGCATTAGTCCTCCATAGGAATAGATTATTTGAGAAGCCAATTGAAGAACAAGAATCTCACTACTGACCGTGGTGGTTGACATGATCACTGTTCGCGTGACACTAATACAGCAAAACTTTATACACAGTGACTTCATTGTTTAAAAAAAACAAGATTAATTATCGAGCGCTGTTGGTTGCCTTTTTCTAAGAGAAAGAAAAGAAAAACACGTTGTTTTATGTTCATATCAACGAACATACCTTGCAAACACAATAATCAAAAGCAGATTTCATGGTTACAATACATACAAAAAAATAATGCGCTCCATCTATACCTTGAAGCTGACTGACAATGTCACAATATGTCATAGATTATGCAATAGATTATTTTCTACTGTAGGGAAATATGATAAGATTTTGCACATATTTCATCCTAGTTTCACAGATAATAGGATTATCAAAATTGACGATATGAAAGTAAAAAAAGCCGCTCATTTCCAAATTTTCACTAACTCAAGTATTGCATATACTACCAAAAATTGACCCAACACGCATAACTATCAATTCTCATGTTCATTACACTAGAAAACTAGAACTCTTGAAAATAGTTTGTGCTTCAAATAGTTCATACCCTTCAAAATCTATTCTGTACGATACCACAATAATGTCGAAATTCAAGACCTGAAAAGTGACAAGGATTTTGGTGGTTCCAACCATCTGAAATTTAGAACAACAGATGAATCACTTTTTTTATTGAATGAGCGAGTATTCAATCTACTAAACAAATGGTGAATAACAGGTTAGTTTTTGAAAGAACAAATACCTGTCATAAATCTGAAATTTTTCATAAAAAAGTATTATTTTGAAACACTAATGTTTTGAATGGATTAATAAACTCAAAATTTTGACTTTCAGCTATATAATTACGATGTTAGACCCTGTATCATACGCCACTATAAACGCGTTATATACAGAAAATTTCAATTAGATTTTACTCATTTGTTACTCAAACATTTCAAACATAAATAGATGTAGCCGTTCACGTTTTGATCTCATTTCAATCGTTTCCATCTTCATGCACGACAGTTGTTGCTAATAAACAAAAAAATGCCCGCAATCAAAAACACATTTTTTCATCTATTTTCCATNAGGTGGTTGGTATCAATCTAGAGAGCCCTTGCCTTTCTCATGACCAACTTAACGTAGCATGCTGAGGAGTTGGAAGTGGGAAGAATTTGTTTATTTTGGCCCCTGTTGCGAAAATCGAGAAGGTTCTGTATCAAAAAGCGTTGCAATCAAAGTTATATTTTGGTAAATGGTCTTTTGTAATAAAAGTCGATCAAACAAAAAGAACACTGAAAAGGATAGAAATTTTTTTTTAAATTAAAAATGGGGAAAACATCAGTTGAAAAGGGAAAGTGATCTGAACATATTTTGCCATATCGAATTCCAATAGTTGATAGGAGCTCATAGTGACGTCTTTTTCTAATATGTCAAGTATATATTATAAAATTATCATGACTACCATCGGGTACTTCCGCTAGTTCAAAATAAAACCAACAACTGATTGAAATCTTGTTTTTGGTAAATACCAATATTGAAGTTTTAGATCTTATTAAAGTGCAAACTAACAAGTCTGAATATTTTCTATAATCGATCGACAAATTACAGAATGGTCTGTGATTTTCTTTAGAAAAAGAATACGACTTTTCGATAAAAAGTAGTCTTGCTTTTTATGAAATTTGATTAAAAATCTTAGGATTGACTACATTTGTAATAAAATCTTGCAATCTACAAGTATGTGTAAAGAATATATGTTCTGATCAAGTTCAAAAAATTGTACTTGTTTAATGTGCGAGTTTGTAACTCTTATCAAGGGCTTCCATACAAAAAAAATAGCATCTTTATATAAAAATTGATGAGATAATTTGTGAAAATTCTTTGGTATGGATATCTTCTTTTCTAAAAAGGCTCTTGTATTGTGTCAGACACAAGATCTGTTCCGATTTCTGATTCATCATCACTTGGAAAATCAACTAATTCGTCATCGGACGTATCTTCATCGATTGCTGAACAAATTCGTCAAATACTATCAACAAATATAGTCAAACCAAATACTTCAAGTGGAGAAACAAATTCACAATCAGTCATAACAAAAGCTTCATTAGATAAATTACCCGATATTGTTAAAGTTGAAAATACGAATATTCCACAAACAAATAATAATGTTGCAGAAGCAGCAAAAGAATATGTTCAACAACAACAACAGAAAACACAACCATTGTTTTCACGTCCAAAAGTTGAAGCAGTACCCGTTGTATCATCTGCATTTAATTACACATCACCATCGGTAACGACAGCTGGATCTTTGACTTCATTTGCTGCACCAAATTTTCCATCGTTTAATTCAGTAAATCCGTCATTATCGTTTAATTCTGCTTTAAAAGCAGCAACATCAGTAAATGTTCCTAATTTTGTTTCTCAATCTTCTCAATATTTCTATCGAATTCCGCCACAAAATGTTTATCCATCTCCATTGAATTCGACAGTAGTTGATCCAACAGCTGGAATTTTTCAATCATATTCTCAATTTAATGTACAGCCGACACCAAATCCTTCAATTGTTAATCAACAAATAAATACACAACAACAAATTAGAAAATGAAATAAAAAGAATGTTTTTGTGAACTTGTTTGTTTTTGTTTTGTTTTGTTTGTAAAAGCTGTTTACCATTAGATAATAAACTGTAAAATATGAAACGAACGTGCCGTATACGAATTATCATTCATTTATGTTGAATGCATTCAATTTGTTTTAGTAATTACAACGTTCAGCTTTTTCACTAGCAATTTATAAGATTTTTGATATCATTGATATTATTAGTAAAGTATTTAAGGATACTAGAGTCTTCAGTTTGTTATCTTCACAAATGAAATATCATTTGAGACCAGCAAGCTTCTATTTCAATTGCAAAATATTTGTTAGATTGAACTTGTTCTTTTTTGAATAGAAAAGTTCATTGATACGCACGGAAAATGCTACAAAATTCAGAATTTGATCACTTTCTATCCATCTTTTACGAAAATGATCAAAATCTCAGAGAAATTTGGTTGATGAGTTATCATGATATTAGTGCGTCAAAGAACAAGTCGAATTCATTTTACTGCATAGTCTTCAAAAATAAGCAAATTGATTACACAATATACTACTGTAAATAGTTCCAAATAACCTTCCGATGTAAAAAAGGCAGTGATCAATAATATCAAGAATTGAAACATCAAGAAAGCATAATCAAATTATAAGTTGCATCAAAATAATGAATATTTTATATAGTATTATTTTTGTTGTTCCTTTTAATAGTCACTTTCTCACACATGTATTTAGAAGACACTCTTATCACCCATATACATCCATCGCAAGATGGCAGAACTATCACATCCGAAATTTAGCGCTAGAATCATGATGATATATTGATTTCTATGGGTTATTTAATTCATTTTATCTATGAAGAAAAAAAAACTAGATTGGAGTTATTTAATTGAGAAAACTGTTATTAAGACAGCATACAAGATATTAGCAGAAAATGATTTTCTTTCATTCTCCGATATTTGTTATCTATACTTCTAAAAATATTGAACAGAATAATTTTTCAGTGTGCTTGAAGTAGTTCTACCATCAACCGACAGACCAAATTTAATTAATAAATTTTTAATAAATTTTCATCTTTTCCCAAAGATAGCAAGCTCTTGACTATAGAATACGTAACTACTCTTTGCTTATATTTTAAAGCTGATAATCAAGCAAATAATCTCTTATTCTCGTCACCAAATCAAGATATTGAGCAGATCATACAGGCAGAAGTTTCGTTTTTTCTACACATCTTTGACAAACATGCAAGAATAGGCACTGACAAGACCAAGTTATTTGTTGAATAGAAAACTGTTCCTCATCATTGCCAAAATTATCTTTCGTTTTCTCATGTGAATTGTATATATATAATCGAATGTAAATGAGTATTATTTTTAAAAAATCATAATTTTTTCTCTTAAAAGCATTGTTTAATCCTATTGAACAAATAATGTCTAACTTCGTGATGATAAAAAAATAGATTAACGATATTAATTAACGTACTGATTTCTGCCAAAACAAAAAGAAGACTATACACAACCGAGAAAAGATAACCACGAATATCAATCGCTGCAATAATATAGATCGGTGTCCATCCTCCAACATAAATGCAAAACATAAAAATCATATGTTTCAATAAATGAATATCACGATGACGAAGTTTTCTTTTTTGAAAATGGATAGTATTTATAGAATTCGTTTGAACATGTAGTTGTATTTGCGTGGTAGATACGCATGCAAGATTGAATATGACACTGTTTGCAATAAGTGACACTAATGATGGTAGAAGAACAATAACACCCATTTTATAGTACGGCATCCATTGTGGTGTAACACAAATCTAAACAGTATCAATTTGATGAGACATCCAACTAAGAAAAGAATACGATAGAATTCAATTCGTTTGACTCATATAAAGGGTGTTCAGTAAGTTTTGACCCGCTTGATTAATAAATTTATTGATCAAGCGGGTCAAAACTTACTGAACACCCTTCATATGCATATATATACTAGAATGCTTACCCACAAATTTTTAGAAAATAATGGTAACGGTGCAATAAAACCCAGTATCAATTGACTAACTATGGAAATCGTTATCCATGCATTCGTTTTGAAAAATACTGTTTCAGACGTGGTCATATATAACAGTCGATTTATAGAAACTACAACTAATGAAAATGATGTTTGACAACTACATACCATTCGTATATAGAAGATAATAGTACATATGTTATCACTGACTTGATATGAGACATAATGTTGTAAAAATGTAATATCGATAAGCCAATAGATACCAACAAAACATTGACGTCAAGCATGCATTCAATTAAAAGACACGAACATGATGTCGGAGGAAAACACTTATAATTATGTAAATAAACACAAATATAAGCGTTATTATAAGAATAATAATTTTGAGATTTTTCAAAATAACTAAGACATCCATCATCTATATAAATCTGATGAACATCTGTAGAATGAATAAGACTTTAAATACTGCGTTACAAAGTGTTTTTCTTTTAGAAGTGATATAATATGTATTTCGATGACAAAAGTAAAATTCTCTTAGTGATATTTGCATGAATAAACTAAAGAAACTCTAAATTATTTTGCAGAAATAAGGGGATCAGAAATGCAGTCGCATCAATAGTTAATACTTTGTGCTAGATAGTTACATGCATCACGAAAGAAGTGAATTGTTTTTATTTATATTACATATCATATTGCTATTGTAAATTCCCTAATGAAAATATGAGAGAAAAAAGAGAAAAGGAAAGAAGACATCAGTGAATAATTTAGAGCACGACATCAATTTTATCTTTAAATATAGATTAATACGCAAATGCAAGCAATATAAATAATTGGAGAAAATGAGGAAAGAAAATACAGAAGAATAGTTACTAGTAGTAACTGTATTTTCTGATTATAAAGACTATATCATAATCAGTGATGACGCGTTGTTAATAATGTTAGCCATCATTTTTATTGACGCAAAAACCTAAACTGTCTTTTATCATGTTGTATAGTTCTCTAATTATGAATTTTCATTTCTTTCTAGCTAAAAGTAAGGTGAACGTACATCGATAAAATCTGAGAGCATTGATTTTTTTATAATAGAGTTTTTTATTTTCACCTTGTTTGGTAAATTATGAATGTTGTCAAGGCACAATGGAAATTGCCATTCTTTGAAATGATATTTGCTGAGCTATTGCATATCTTTAGAATACTTCTGTCGGATATACGAGAGATATTCATGCAAGTGAAACGGAGCGATGAACCCGAGTAAAAGGAATAGCGAAAAATGAATAAGGAAACAAGAAGAAAAAAGAAGCAGAAAATACAGAAGTAATGATATCCTTGAAAGATTGGTAATGTCATTTTATGTCATAAAAGCAAATAAAAATTGTTCAGATCTAATACACATCTTCATGTTGAATGTTCATGAATTACTAAGAAAAAGAAGAATATAAATCTTTTGTACTGAATCAATGCATAACGTTACCATTCATCAAGGCGTGTTGGTAGCACTGTTCACTGAATTCAAAATGACGACAATTCACTGTGCTTAAAATGTAAACTATTGTCCATTTCCGAGTTAAATGGCCATGGGAATTTTTTGAATAACTTTTGGTAGGAACGAGATAGAGATCTTCGATTTTCACCGTTGGAAAGAGCAGATGAAGACGTATCGAATTACATATAGAAAAATTTTCTAACTACTATCCTAAATATTTAGTCAAACGTTTTCAAAGAATTGCTTTTTTCTTCGACGTGAAAAAAGTGACTTTTCTATGAAAGTACTATAAAAATTTACATTTTTCGATTATTTTGTTGAAAAAAATGAGGTGGTAAATTGTGTTCCGATGGTTTGGATATCATACTGGTAGTAGTTAGAAACAGCGTCTTGATATAGTTTTGTAGCCCTTCCTTTGGCGATTCTAGGGCTCTCCTGAACATCAATAAATTAATATCGTGACCATGAGAAGCAAGCTGTTTTTCTTCAAGTTTTAAATAAAACCTATAGGAAATCAGTTAGAAAATCTTTCTATATATAATTCGATGTGTTTTCATCTGCTCTGTTCAACGGTGAAAGCCATAGATCTCGATCTCATTCCTATCAAAAGTTAGTTATTCAAAAAATGCCCACGGCTATTTAACTGTGAAATGGACAATACTTCACAACCGTACATTATGAATAATATTAAATCGGATTGTTAAAAATAGAAAGAGATCTGACTATTAAACCAATGAAAAGGTTTTATTACATTCAGTTCTGTCGAACAAAGCGTAATGTTATGCTAATTGGGAAATTTTATTTTATTTTCTATCAAAAAAAATGCTTGACTTATTTTGAGTTCGAATAAGTTTTAAGATATTATTAATGCAAAGTAAGATAAAAATTTAAATAACTCGATGTATGATTTTTATGGACTCTTGTAAATTATTTTATTCTTAATGTAATAATTTATTTAAATTAATTTTTGAAAACAAATGGAAAAGATTACGAACACTATTCATTATGAAACAGTCATCCATAAATATAACTTCTGGAAACTGAATTCATTTGTATTATATTGGATGATAAAGAAAATGGTGAAATGTCTTTGATAAGAAAAACTAAAACATTTTTACATTGAAAAAAAACCTAGATTAATTTCGTTGTCAAGAGTAATTATTACCAGAAAAAAAGAATTTAATAAGCAAACTATCTTCAGAAGGTAGCACTAACGAAAACAAATATGAAAACATCATCTATGGCTACCATTTATTTCCAAAGTACGTTCAAAGATGGTTCAATTCTATATTAATGCATCCAGAGATGTGCCCATAGGGGGGGGGGGGGGGGGGGGGGGGGCCGCCCCCCCCCCTTTTCAAAAGGGGGGGGTGTTT
>CAJNSZ010001056.1:0-37406 GCA_905329745.1 Rotaria sp. Silwood2 | reverse complement strand
TCGTATCCATCTCGGCTTCGTGCGGTAAAGAACGCTAATGGTCGCCATACCAGTTATTGATTGTATTTGTTAAATCATGGAGAAATAAACTATTTCATAAAGTAATTAGGTCGACTTTCACCTGATATACCGGTTTTCGCATACTTCATATGAGTGAATTATCATGACTTTTGAAAGTTTGTTAGAAAAAAAGATGTCAGAACCCTTACAATTTGGCATCAGGAAACCCCATTTTTACGGGCTTTCATTTGGTATAAAATTCATTAGGGTTGGTATTCAGAATTGTAGCGTTACCCCCGTGGAATAATATTATTTCCAACCCTGTAGACTGACTTTCTCATCATTGAAATTCTCAATCATCCTCTGTTCAAATGGTTACACCAAGAGTGATATTCGGAATAAACAAAAAGGAATTCTAACGAGTATTCGACGAGATCAAATTGACATTCTCTTTATCCGAAGGATTCAGTTGGGATGGTTGCACCTCGGAATTGCAAAAGTCGGTGATGGAACATTTCTAAAAATATTTTTCGAAATTTGTTAATATTGGAAGTTTTCCAATTGGAAAAAATAAGAAATGACATTTCATCCTGAATGTTTTTTCGAGAAAGAGAGAGTAGAAATGTTAGCTAAACATCAGAGTCATCGTCATTACTGCAGTTGGAGAAAAATTTTTTGAAGATTCAACGCCTCCATTATTACATCAACCAATGATACGAATATTTTTAAAAATTTTCTATCGACAAGACCATGTTTCCTAGAGTTGCGATGGTCTAGTTTCTTTTTAATATATTGTCAACGATGATTTTTTTCTTATTTCATATAAAAATTCTTTGAGAAATAATGTTCGAATACTTTCAGCTACTATTGCTGGTGGATCAAATATTTCTAGCTGACACTATCAGAGAAATACACATTTTTTAGAAAGATGCTTAGCTTATAGATATTATTTTGTAATATTATAGTATGACACTCATGCATAGTTATGATAGTCGTTGCACATTCCACAGATTCACTATTTAAATTAAGATGCCTATCTCTGAGCTTAATTACACAAGTTATTTAGGTCTAAACATCAACCATTCCTCAAATAGCACACTGATTACGTTGTTTCATACATTTGTTTTGTCCTCGTCTGTCCTTATAATATATTCAGGAAACAGTTATTATGTTGATAATCAGTGCATATGACGTATTCAAATAAAGGAAAGGAAAAGTTTTCTACTTAAATCATTAATTAGTTGATAACTATTTCGGAAGCTAACAAATATATAAATATATGAAATTTCTTATAGTATTTCTTATAGTTTTATTTGATCACAAATGTGATTAAAAACACATGTTCTTATTGTTTCTAAGAATGATCTTTGTTTATGTGTATCAAGGAGAAAATAATAGATATTGTTATGTCATATATAAAATTAGTTGAAAATCGATCAAACCTTTTTTATGATAATCTTAGTAAGTTACATCAAAATTGCGATATGTTCGATGAAAAAGAAAAAGTCTATGAATATTTTTCATTATGTACAAGTTAATTTTACTTTTCAACAATAAAATTATTTTGAATATACACAGTGAAAAAGATCAATTTACATAATATAACATCAAGTATAATTCTGGAAAAGGTCATGTCTATGTAGAAAAAATGTTTATAGAGATAATCAAAATATCAATATTGTTAAGTTAATAGATTTCCTAATAACATTTGTTTAAATATACAGTTGAACAAGAAAAGAAGATAAGCATAAGACTCAAGACCTTATAAAGTGGTTCAATCAATTATAATGTTAATGACACATTAATTATTATTTCTTCTATTGAATCAAATAAACAACCAAATAAAATTGAATTCAATAATAAGTGATTTCAAATAATAAATAAAACTTTATAGACTTTTTTCAAAATTCAATGAAATATAAAAATAGATTTTATTGAGAAAAAAATAATTAATCATTTCTTAAGAAGAAATTTTCTTTGTTATAGTTACAGCAACAATAGAAACAACATATCCTAGTACGAGTATAACTGTAACATGTACATCAATATCAACGTCAACAAATACTACATCAACTAGAACAGTCAGCACGTCATCGCAATTACAACTACTTCTCAAATTAATAATAAAATAAATTTTATTCATCTGTAAAAATTAATAAGATTAATTCGATTTACTTTAACAACAAGAACTACTATTCTAAGTATAAGTGAGTAAAATAATATATTTAACATTACCTATTTCTTAAATATTCTACTCGAAAAATAACTCGTAAAACTTCAACTATTGTTTTTTATTATAATACATTTATGGTTATATTAGTATGAATTTGTTTCTCAAATAATGTTCAAATAATTTTTGTTAACTATATTTCATATCCACATATAGATTTAATATTCATACTCCTAGATGATATAAATGTAATAACCAAGGAGTCAGTGGAATCGTTACTATTATGTTTATAGATTAACAAGTCTGACTGTATGTTCTTTATGATGTTTTATGATGTAATTATATTTACTCAAGAAATATATCTATAACATATATTGTCGTATACTTGTTTAGAAGAACATAACATTTTTATTTTTTCTTTCGATTTGTGGCAAATAAGTGTATATTATTGAAAGTGGGTAATGTCATTTCATTATCTTTTATAATTCTATTATAAAAATTTCTTTAAAATATTTCAGTAAGTTTTTCATCTTAAATAAGAATAGTAAAAAATAATAATTGTATTTTGAAATCTAATAAATGAGCTAACTTGTTTTCTATATTCAATGTTTTAAATAGAAGACAAAAAAAAATAATAGATTAATTTTAATTATATTTGTAGTTTTTCATCTTTTATAAATAAGTAATTATAACAGTGAATATAGATTGATTGTATGTATTCGTATACAATATATTTTATTCTTAATATTAAATCAAACAGTAATTATATAATATTAGTTTCGAAACAATATAGACGATTTGGTCATAAGCTAAAAAGTAGGTCAATTAATTTTGTATCGGACAAAATATTTCTCGTCTTTCAAAATAAATATTTGTTAAATACATCATGACATATGTTGAACAAATAGAACACCAACATTGTTCTATTCTTAAGAAGAACAACTTCATTAAATATATAAATAACTTTTCATTCAATATGAATAATTTTGAAATAAGAAAGAAATGTTAAAATTAATCTTTTAAATAAAAGAGAATTTAGATAAAAATTGTCTCAAGAAAAAAATATGAAATGATTATTTAGGTAAAATATAATTACTTTTAGTAATGTATAGTATTTGTATTTGTTTCTTCGTAGAGAATTATTTTATTCTTTTTTTATTATTGAAAAAATTCTTTTATTTATATTTGTTTTAAAGTAATTAACAAAAGGTTTGAAGTACGTGTGTAAATAAGGTATCGTATGGATTAAATGATTATTCTATTGTTGTGTTGTTTGATTATTAAACAATGTTTGCATTCATCAGGTTTTATTTTAAGTTCGATAAGAATATATTTTCATGGATTTTTGTCTTCAATAAATCAATGACTTTTTGTTTATCGCTCAATCAGGATCATGTTCAATTCTGCAAATATTGTTCAACATTTTTTCATTATGAAAAAAAATTTTTTCTGATAACAATATTCATAGATTTTATCGTTTCAATGAGATGTTGTTATATAATTTGGTTATATTATTCAAAGGTAAACAAAACAATGTTGCCGAATAGTTTACAAAACTTTAAATACCATATATAAAATTTTTACAAATTTTCAAGAATTTATTAATTTTTATGTAATACGTATCAAATCAAATATATGTGAATAAACAGATCGGATTTATAACACTTTTTCGTAACTAAGTTTGAATTTTCTTTTTTCATTGTGAAATTAATCAGATCATAGACTGAAAAGCATCGAGGACAAAAAAGAATACACACTTGTCTAACAAATTTTGAATCATCATAAAAAACGCGAGTAATATTTATCGAGATTTTGTGGTATAAGAACAGTGTTTTGAAATGTAATAATTTATTTAGAGTAGTACTAGATCTCTCTCACAATGGACTAAATCATTAAGTTTTAAGTAAATATAAGTAAAATTTGTTTTTTTTTCTTTCTCTAGTAAACGAAGTGAAATAGAGAAAAAAAAATTTATTCTATTTAAACAATGATGTCATCAAAGTAACACTAGTTGAATTTCAAAGGAGACGAGATCTAGTTTTTCAGCGAAATTCGGTTCCGAAGCAAACTATTTTCACTTGTGTTTTGTATTCTGTCTTTCCTATGTACATGAATAAGTCAAATATAGAGAAGCCGTTTGTATGAATTATGATGCTTTCTGGAAAAAAAAATCGTTTATTACATAGAGGATCCTATTTTCCATGTGATTCCTTTCTCGAATGCGTTTGATGTGATCACCACTATTTAAAACTCATTGAACAAGTTTGTATTTTTTTTTTCATCTTTGATGTTTTTAGTCTGGTTTTAGATGAATTTGACAATAAAGAAAAAACGCTAAAAGAGAAAGTTCTTCAATTCTTTAATTGCTTTTCAGTCAAAGCTATGTACATTATATGCTGTTTTTTAAATGAATGCTGTGGTTCTCCTCAGGAATATTACAAAAAACTAATTTTAGAGTATCAACTTGAAACTTCGCATAAAGACATGCCTTAGCGAAAATAGGTTTTTGTATACATTTTAGGTCTTGTTGTTGTTTCTATCTTAAGATACAGCTATGGTAATAGCGTGTATTTGGCATCACATATATTAACCAGCAGATTTAATCTTCTTATTTCAGAACAGAAGTCAAAAGACTTGAAATTTTTACAATAAACTACTGTTATTGAGGTCTACTTCAATACGAAGTTTCAAGTCGAAATTCGAAAATCAGTTTTTCCGGTGCTCCTGAGGGGAACTACGACATTTATTTAAAAAAACTTCATAAAATGACAGTATTTCCGTAACAATAAGCTAAGACCAAAAATTCTTTTGTTGGGATATTCATAGTTCATTTGGGTCTATATAATCCACATAGTCTAGTCAAAGGCGATTGAAGATATTAGTTTGACATTCTTATTAATTCTACGAATATTTCTTATAGTTTTTTTTTTGAATGAAAAACAGAAATTGATACAGTATAGAATATTTTATTTTTAAATGTATTAAATTTGATTATTATAATTAAAAAAAAAAATTATTGATTGATTTGTTCAATGAAAATCAATAATAGTAGACTGATGATTATTTTCGATAAACTATTCATATATTGAATAAAAATTGAAGTTGAACTATTTTTAGCACATGGACCACTATTATAACGACATTTAAATTGTCCTGTACAATATCGTTGTTGATCACCACATTTCAATTCAATTAATCGTCTTGTTGGTATCCATGTACCATTACAAACTGTATCAAAATCCATTCCTGGTAACCATCTCATAGATACTTGTGTTTGTTGTCCATTATTAATTGATATTGCTCTTCCATGTGCTGCTTCAATATTGAATTTATAATATATTGTAAAATCACCATTTTGAGATTGATTAAATCGATAGATAGATTTTTCTAAACATCTTAGAACAGTACATGCACAATTTTCAAAATCATATGAACCAGATAAATCTTGAATAGTTGCTTCACTAAAATGTCTTATTATGAAAATAAGAATAACGAAAAGAATATTCATTATATAATCAATAAAAACAATAGTTGAAACATGTACAAATGCAAATCCATAATGATCTTTTATAATAGAATAATAGTGATTGTTGTTGGCAAATATCAATGTGGGTTAAAAACAAAAGATTAATCATTTATTGATTTACGATTGAATTAGAAATAAAGGTGTAGCCTTTTTTTAAAGAATTTGTCAAGTTTTTTTTTTAAGATTTATGTAGACATATTCATTTTTTTATCCGTCATAAATTATTTTGTTTTTAGCGACACATTGGATGTTTTTTTGCTTGTTATTCCATGTAAATCTAAAGTACTTTTTACTATTCATTTGATTATAATTATAAATTAAATAGTTTGTATTAGGTAGAATATTGTTAAGCTATTTAAAAATCTTTGTTCTAGTGATTTATGAACCGATTTTTCTTCTTATTATTAATGTATTTGTATTGTTTTACATATAGAATAATATCTTCACTAGTCGTATAAGATAATTTTTGCAAGACGATGCAATAGATACCAAGAATATGACAACATATGCACTAGAAACAAGGACATTATAGTGGAATTTGCTTCTTTTCTTTTCCGTTTGTCTTGCTTATTCTTGTTCTTGGTGTTTATACATAAACAGAAGGCAATAATGATATGTGGATAACGAACGAACGAACGAACAAACTATGTCTTGCTAATTATAGAAACAAAAATCAATCTAGATAAGAATATCTAGAATATTAACAAATACAAAACTTAAAAATAAAATATCCTATTTGTTAATTTTATATCGTTTATTTTAATATTGATAATTGAAATGACGAAAAAAGGCTTCAATTTTGATCATAATCAAATTTTAATTGATATCATTAGATAAAACTAAAGATAAATTAGATAAAAGAAAAAAAAGAAATATTTTCATTATTTAAAATAAAAGAATATTTAATATAAAATAATTTTTCATTCGAATTATTTTGATAATTTACTTAAGTTGATTTATGATATAAATATATATGTATACATATATGATTGTCAACTAGTGACATCAATTGTATATAAAATAAAAAATAATAAAAAACAAAATATTATTCAAACAATAATTCTTATTGATTAAAATGAAAGAATAAAAATATGAATAATAATTAGTAATAAATAAATAGTCTAAACAAATTGACCTTGTTGATAATATTAGTAGTATGGCCGTAACTTGTTGTTTTGTTCTGATGTTGTTTATTTAGTCTTTTCTTGTTTATAGAAGATATATATATATATTTGTCCATCCAATGTGAATAATAAACTCGATTAATGTTAAGTGGAATAAATCCATTATCAGACGAAGTAAATCGTCAATCGAGTGCAATAGCTAAACGTCGTGAACAATTACGTCGTTGGGATGAATCAGAAACAAATCGAGAATCATCAAATGTTAAAATATCTCAACGTGTCAAATTTCAACAAGCATATGTTTTTTTAGCTGCATGTTCATCTTCAGATCGGGATGAAGTTGAAAAATTATTACAACGTGGTGTTGATATAAATACATCAAATATCGATGGACTTACAGCACTTCATCAAGCATGTATTGACAATAATTTGCTCATGGTTGAATATTTGCTCAATCGTTCTGCCGATATTAATTGTCAAGACAATGAAGGATGGACACCTTTACATGCTGCTGCATCCTGTGGAAATCTTGATATTGTCAAGTAAAATTTTTTAAAAATATATTTAAAAAATTAAAATTAAATTTCTAGATATTTATTATCTCGTGGTGCTATTGTTGATGTTTGTAATAATGAAGGTGAATTACCAATTGATATAGCTGAAGGTGATGATATAATTGCTTGTTTGGAAGAAGATATGAGAAGAAAAGGAATTGATGATGAACAAGCAAGAAATATTGAACATGCCTTAATGCTTAAACATGCACAAGATTGGTTAAATAATAATCAAAAATCAAATAATAAATCTTTAGCTGAAACAATTGTACATGCTAGAACTGGTGCTACTGCTTTACATGTTGCTTGTGCTAAAGGATATATAGATGTTATTGAGTATGTTATTTATATCACCGAATTTTTTTTTTGTTTTGTTTTATATTGAAATTATTTTTTTAGTATATTAATACGTGCTGGTGCAAATATTAATTCAGTTGATAATGATGGTTGGACACCATTACATGCAGCTGCACATTGGGATAAACATGATGTTATTAAATTTCTTCTTGAACGAAACGCCGATTTAAATGCAAAAAATTATGCAGTATTTATCAATCAATTCTCTTTTGTTTTGTTTTTTCTTATGGAAAATTTGAATTTAGGGTCAAACACCACTTGATGTTTGTGATGGTGTTACTCATGAATTATTAAAAGAATTGAAAGAAAAACAAGCTCCTATAAAAGTAAAATATTTCTAACGAATTTATTTTATTTCGAATATAAAATGAATTTTTTATTTTTAGACACAAGTTAATGAAACGCCAGATAATGTTCTTTTACCATGGAAGAGAAAGTATAATTTTTAAAATTAAATAAAAAAATTAAATATTCAAATAATTTATATTATATTTATTTAAGGCCTGTACCTTCTCGACCAACAGATGAACAAAAATCAATTCTTCGATCTGAATCACATAATGAGAATTTAGGTTTGTTTATTTATTTTATTTTTTTATATTAATTTAAATATCTCTTTTTAGAAACAACAAATAAATCTCCTCAGGTATTTATTTTAATAAAAAAATTAAAAATACAATGCATGTGCTTGTGATTGTTATTTAGCCTTGTTTACCCTCATCTCCCTTACCTTTATCAGTAAATCCTGCATCTGTTGATGAGAATTTATCCAATTGTTCACCTAGTATAAAGGTTTGATTTTCATTTTAACTTTATTAAATTAAAAAAACAAATTTATTTTTCTTTTATTTTTGTTAATTTAGGAAAAATTAAGTAATCTTCAACGATCATTACATGATTTAAGTAATCGATATTTAAAAACAAATCAAGATGAGGTAAGAATAATAGAACGAATTCATTTATAAAGGAAATATTGAATGTAAATGAATGCATATATTGTTTGTGCATGAAAGAAGCTTTATTTTATTTATTCTCTTAGCAATCAAATACATCAACAACAAGTAGTTCAACAAGTAATGATCTTAATAAATCAAATATATCTTCATATGATCAACGAACAAAACAAACTTATGATAAAACAGTATCGAATTTACCGACAACAACAAATCGACCAACATTTTTATCAACAAATAAATATTCATTATCAAATTCTCAAAGAACATTTACAAATCCGCTTCAATCATTAACAACAAATAATAATAATAATAATAATAATAATGATTTATCCAGTCGTGTAAGATATACAACACGAATTTTAGAAAAAAAATATATTTGAATGTTTTGCATGACAATTTAACAATGCATGTAGATAAACATCTTTAAATTAAAAAAAAATAAATTCAACTAATTTTATTTAAAAAAAATTCTTTTATTTAAATAGGAGAATTCAACAACTAATGTCACTTCATCTCCTACTCAATCATTGGATTCGAAAATTAATCGAAGGTAATTTTAAAATATTTTTTTTTTTGTTAAATTCATTTTAACATACAAAACTCATTCAATCGGTTTTATTTAATATATGAGTCAGTTTTGTTAGATCATGCTATTTTATTATTCTAGTTTTAGCGAGACACAGCCAGAGGTGCCACCGAGAAGGTATTCTTTTTTTCTTTTCTTTTTTGACTATTTCTTCTTTCGAAGCCTGTAACCAAATAACACTTTATATCTATCCAAATTTCTCACAATTAATACGCACAACCTAATCTTTTTTTTTATTGCACAGAATAGACCTATAGAGAATAAATTCATCTTGGGAAATACAAAAAAAAAAAAACAAAAAAGTTCTCTTTTAATGCATGCTGTTACCCACTGAAAATTTTTTCTTAGTTGTTTGTTTTTATTTCTAAATAAAATGAAATAATTTAGATGGGGTACAAATGATCGAACAGTGGGTGATAGTTCATCATTAACATCAAATAATACAGGTCCATATGTTCGTCGTCGATCAGGTGCTGGTGTTAATGAATCAACATCAGCAGCACCATCAACACTTGTTAGTGTAACAACATCTCTTCCATCAGTAACATCAACACCAACAACAAATGTAACAGTAACATCAACAGCACCAACAAATACACTTGATGATTCAACTGGTGGAAAACGCCGTTCAAATGTTCCACCAAGTCGTGATGAAGAAGCTGAAGCACAACGTAAACATCGTTCAGCTCAAGCACGACGAGAACGACGATCAACTCAAAGTGTTACTGTTGAAGATATAAAAGCAGCTGAACAACAAATAAAAAGTCAACCAATAATGTCGGAAATATCATCAGCATCATCATCATCAGGAACAATTCCACAACCAATAACAAATATTATTGAATCAACATCAAATGTACCTTTATCAAATAATAAAATAGGTGCACCATCAACACCATCATTAATTGCTGAACATGATATTGAAACTGAACGTTTACAACGGGTTATTGAAGAAAAAAAAGAAAAAGCAAGAAGAGCAAGTGGAGGAAATGAGGTAAAATAAAATTGTATATATATGTATATCTAACGTTGATCATTGATTTAGTTTGGTTTTTTTTTTGTTTTCTTTTCTCAGCATGATTTTTTTTTCTTCTTTTTGTTTATTTATACAATTGACTAAGATTACTAAAGGACATCCGCTTCCAATTATTAACCTCTAGGGATAAGAAAAAAAGATGAAAAAATGACGAATATACTTTTAAGCAGTTATAGAAATATATATATATAAAAGAAAATTTTCAACATTGAATCGTTTAGTCATGTTCGGTTTCGCTATCATAATTTTTTTATGTTCTCTTTCTTCTTTTTTTGCGACGATATCTTTTTTTTTTTCTTTTTTCATTACTCTACATTGTAGTCGATGAATCAGTGCGGAGTATATATATACATGTAATAATTTGGTATTCTTTATATGCGTGTGTCTATGTGGATTTTTTTCTTCTCGCTGTTCGCCTGTTCTATGTAACACACTCATTCTCCTTCTCTTAATATATATATATATATATATATACATATATACATATAAATATATTATTAATAGGATATTGTTGAGACGACTGTTGACGCATCTTCTTCATCTGCTGGATCACGTCGCGTACGATCGAGATTTACATCTGCTGACACTGACAGTAAGAAAAAACAAAAAAACTAGTCTATTAATCATCGGTTCTTTTTTTTTAATAGATATTGTCCCATCAATCACAGCTAACGATTCCTTGAATCTTGGTGTTAGTACTTCGTTAGATTCCCAACAACAACAACCACGACGACGAACTAATCGTGTACATAATCAACGGAAAAATACAGGAAGAATTATTTGGAACGACGTATGTTTGGCACGTTGTTGTTTTTTTTCTTTTTTTTATTGAGAAAAAATTTTATTTTGATTTTTAAAGGAAACCAAAGAAGTAGAAATTCGTGATGATTCAAATGATTTAGTTCCAAAAACATCATATCAACAAACATCTATTGAAGAATCTCATAGATCAGACGATCAAAAATTACAAGATAACGCTCAACAATCAACATCAAATACTACTACACTTGGTTCGCGTGGTCTTATATCCCGTTTTGAAAATATTCCATCATTATCATCATCATCATCATCAATAACTAAAGAATCATTAACAAATTTATCTCCAACATCACCATCATCATCTTCATCAACATCACGAACTAATCGTTCACAAAGTCAAGATCCAACAAGAAAATCTTTACCAACAGCAACTTCTTTGCCCGCCACAACAATAACAACAACAACAACAACAACAAACCCAAATACTGTTGTGAATGGTATGGCTTCGTCAACACCATTTGCATTAAAAAAAGATTCAAAAGAAAATACTGCTTTATCAACTGGAATATCAACAACAAGTAGCGATGCATTAGCAATAAAACGAGTATTTATTATTTTATAATTAGATTTTATGTTTATTTCTAATCGGTTTTTTTTTTGTTGTTGAATAGTTGTATGAGGATGCTAAACGTAAAGCTGATGAATTAACACAAAAAGTTGATCGATTAGAACGAGATATTGCTGAACGAGATCAAATGATTGAAAAGCTCGTATGTTATATTCTTATTTTATCTCTTTTTTTTTTAATTAATAAATTTCTTTTGTTTTTTTTTTCCTGTAGAAAACGTCACAATATATTGAATCATCACTTGATAAACGAGTAAGATACTATTATACACTACTCAAAATACTCGTGTGTTTTTTTAATTTTCGAATAATATCTTTGAGTCTATTAAGTCATTCGGTAGATCAAGGACATCTAATCAATATATATGTATCGATTGTTATATGTAACATATACAACATATGATAATCCATGTGATTCAAATCTGGCAAAAATTGTCGGTAGACTGTTTGTTCTGATGTGCCTTATATACTGATGGTAGTTTGATATTTAAATGGTCGATTATCCTCTGACTTCTATTCTACCGTGATATGCCGATAGTTGTTCTCTGAATGAAAATCTATTTGGAATGTACCATCAGTTCTTATGAGTAATGCACCAATGTTAGTGCGAAGATACGTGCAAGATGGAAAACTATTTGAATCGAAAAACAAAAAAAAGAACATCAAATGGTTCGGAAAATTGATTTATTATTTAGAAATTTATAATCCAACAAATTGTATTGAAAGAGATAGTTGACGAAGTATCTATTTAATCTAAAAAAAATTTTTAGTGAAAAAATTGATATGATTTGTTGAAAAGAATTTCTAATATATAGACACTCTAACTATAACAGAATTATAAATAAGTGGAAACAATCTATTCATATCTAAGAAGAACGAACTTTAAATTCGAATTGTATTCACAAAAGATTATTTATTGATAATGAAATATTGTTTGTTTATTTTTACTTTTTTTTTGTTTATTTAATAGGAAAAACGAGCATATGAACGAAAGATATCGGAATTAGAAGAAGAATTAAAAGTAATTGAGAACTAAAAATAGAAAAAAAAAAATATTTTAAATAATTGATAAATAAATTTGTTATTATATAATTATTTAGAAAATGGACTCAATCAAAGCAGACAATACACGTTTGAAAGAAGAAAATGCTGCATTGATTCGTGTCATCAGTAAACTTTCGAAATGAAAACAAAACAAATAAAAAACAAATTTTGTTTTTTTTTTCTTTTGTGTGCGTGTGCTCTAGAGTGCTTCTTTTTTTTTTCTCTCTTTCTCTCGTGTTGTTGTGCAATAGAGCCTTTCGTTTTTTTCTTCTGGTTTCTTTTTTTTGTATTACTCTAATGCTACTATATATATATATAACTTTAGTCACTTGGTGCTACGGATATTGAGACGCGCTGGCAAAACAGTGAGACAAAAAAAAAAAAAAAAAAAACAAAAAGAAAGAAAAAAAAATGTTTTGCATCGAAGTCTCGTTATATGTGTGAAAAAAAAATGAACTTTTGTTTATCTTCTTCTCATTTGAATAATAATAATAATATAACAGACATGTCATAGATTACAAATCTTATTATTCTACATTTTGAACTTCAGAATGTAAGGTCTTTTTTCTTTTCTTCTCATTATCTTTCTCGTGGATTTATATCATATCTTGTATGCCTTAGACACAAATTTGTGTGTGTGTGTGTGTTTGTGTGTCTTTCTCACATTTTTTTCTGCTCTCTCTCTCTCTCTCTCTCTCTCTCATGTATTTTATATCTCGCTTCTTTCTCTGTTTTTTTTGCAATCAAAAAATACAGCACACGCACACACATTTAATTATGAAGCCAAAGTACAATAAAAGAAATTTTCTCTTTTTGCAGAATATATTTAAAAAAAAAAGAAAAATAAAATAAATAAAATAGAAATGTCCGGTGAAGAGAATAATTCAGCCGATGAATCAATAACAAAACCGGTATGTTTTATATGTTTGTATATATATATATATCAATATTTGTTTATTCGTCTGTTGTTTAATTAATAGTTAATAGCAGAAACAAAAATATGTTCGATTTGTTTATTGAGTGGAAGGTAAAAAAAAAAAAAAATAAATTAAATTAAATCAAATCTATTTTAATAAAAAAATAAATTTATCGTTTTTTATAATATTTAGTACAGATGATAGTGATCCAATTGTTTATTGTGATCGTTGTGGAGTTATTGTTCATGAAAGTATGAAAATAAATATTTTTATTATTTCTTTTTTTTGTTTAATTAATTCAAAGAAATATTTAGGTTGTTATAATGCAGATACATTAGATGATAAATCATCAGATTCATCATCACCATCGGAATATTGGTTTTGTACACCTTGTTTAGCACGTGTTGATGATCCAGTAAGAAAAATTATTAGTACTTTTTTTTATTCATATTGAAATATCTTAGACATGTGCTTTGTGTCCAACAAAAGATCGTTGTCAGGCATTTTGGCCAACATTAGAATCAAGTTGGGTTCATGTTGTTTGTGCACTTGGTGTTCCAGGAGTTTTATTTTATGATGAACTTTATTATACACCTGTAGATTTATCAAATATTTCATCACAAAAATTTGGAAATAAGGTTTTTAACTATGAGTTGTTTTTATTTGTTTGATTGATGTTTGAATTTAATTTATTTTAGTCATGTCATATATGTGAATCACGATCAGGTATAGCTGTTTCATGTGATGCTGGTTTATGTCCAAATGCATTTCATTTATCATGTGCAAATAAAAATGGTTTATTACAAATTCGAGGAGAATTGGTTAGTTAATATATATTTATATATATTGATAGATAGAAGAAAATTTTCCGGAAACATAATTAAATTTCAATTTATTTGAAACAAATTTGACATGATGTTTTCAATAGAAACAATATTCTAGACAGAAAGAATGTTTGACAAGATGACATTTACCATACAACTATAACCAGATGTAGTTAATAAAAAAAAAAAAAAAATGAAAAGATACGTTTCTACTGATTCTTTTTTTCTTGCACAACCATTTTTTTTTATATATTTCAATGTTTTTACATGAAAAAGAATTTTTACAGAATCACAATGACATAGAAATTCTTTTCTAATCTCAAAGTGAAGTCTTTCGAGTTCGCCAAAAAAAAATTTTTTTTTGTTTGTAGAGTTAGTATGTAAATTAAAAAAATGATCTAGATTCTATCGATTATTAATCTAACATTTTAGTATATAATTATCTTAAAAGAAGGACAGAATATAATTCTTTTGTTTGTCTTTTGAATTTTTTTAGTCAAAAATCGAATGTGAATTATATTGTGTAACTCATCAATCATTATCAAATACATATAAAACCGTTCAAAGAAATTATACAATCTGTGAAGTACAACAAAAACAATTAGATCATAGAGATAAATTAAATGTTTGTTAGATTTTTCTATTCGAAATTATTCTTAATATATATATGTTGTTGTTTTTTTAACTTCAGGATGACATTACTCAAATATTAACTGATCATTGGTCTGTATATAAAAAACGTAGTGAATCATTTCCACGATTACCAAAACCTGCTAAAAGTCATGTTGCACGGTATAAAAATAAGATTTAATTAATAAAAATAAAGAAATTTTATTTTTTTTTTTGAAAAAAGATCATTAATGGTTGATCCAGTAGCATTGAAAAATTTTTTTGAAAAAGCTCAACGTCTCCGTCCTAATCAATCAGCAACAACATTACCAAATAATTTTGATCTTACATCAACAGATACAAATGCTCTTTTGGCATTTACGGCAAATGAAGAAGAACTTAGTCAGATTCGAGAACGTATTACTGAAGCAGAAAATAAACTTGCTCAATTAGAATCATCTTCAAGTGATAAACAATTAAAAGAAGAACATAAAAAAGTTCAATTTTATTAGTTTTTTTTTAAAGATTTTTTTTAAAAAGATTTTTGTTCTTTTTATTCATTTAGCTTGAAACTGAACTTAAAAAAGAATACGAAACATTAGCTTCTTTAACTGAACGATATAATGAATTTATTGAAATATTTAAACTTTATAATTGTCAATTAAAAGATGATACAACAAATCATTTATTAAATATTAAATTTCCACAATTATCTTCAACAATAACAACAACAGAAAATGATTGGTTTGTTCTTTAAAACATAGATATTTTCAGTAATAGAGACAGAAAAAACAAGAGAGACAAAGATTCGTATGTGGAGCTGAGTACTTCCTCTTCCCCCTAACTCAAAATTCTGTCTCTGCTACTAAATATTTTATTTATTGTTTTTATTAAATGATTAAATTTTAATTTAGTTGTTCAGTATGTAAACAAACTGATCGATCAAATCAAATGATAAAATGTTGTCAATGTCAATTAGCATTTCATGGTGATTGTTTAACACCAGCAATGCCTACAAAAACATTATCAGTTATGTTATCAGCTAGTAAAAAATATGATTGGTACGATTTTATATGTTAGATTTTTTTTTTTTTATTTTTTCTTAATTTAAATATTCTTTTTTAAAGGCAATGTGCTTCTTGTGTTAATGCACAACAAGAAGAACTTGATCAACGTAATGTTAATATTGATGAACCTCGTCAAGTACGACCAAGACGTACAAATGAACTTGTTTTACGTGAAACAGTTATTAAAGTAAATTAATAATAAAATAAAAAATTTTTTATTTATTTATTTATTTATTTATTTAGTTTGGTTCAAGAAAACGAAAACAAGATTCAAATTCCAACAATGATAATAATGAAGAAGAAAAATCAAATAATAAAAAAACAAAAACATCAACAGATGAATTGAATGTTAAATCAAAACAAACAAGTTCAACTATTGATTCATCATCATCAAAAGAAATAACAAATTCAAAACGAGATAATGAAAAATTAACGACGAGTAAAAGTCGAACATCAGTTATTAAACAATTATTTACTAGAAAAACAACTGATTTTACTCCAGAATCATTACCAAAACGAGCTTCTTCATCAGCAAGAAAAAGGTTTACACATTTTTTATTTTTTGAAAAATTTTTATTTATAAAATAGAGTACCATCATCAGTGTCTTTTATATTATTTAGTAAAATTTTAAGTTTATGACAAATTTTATTTTATCTCTCAATATTTATAGATGGTCATGCAGCGATAGTTAGTCTTTCAACATCAATTAGACATGCATAAAATTCGAACTATGACTTAGTGTTCAGAATGAAGGAATTGAATTCGGAAAGTATCCAACCAGTTTCGACAGTGTTTTATATTAATGTAATTGCCCAAGTGTCTCTTGATGTATATAGTAGTGTTTCGTAGAAAGAACTTTTCTCGATTTTCGTTCTCTTAATACTTTCAGAATACTTGTGACGATTTCATTTTTCGTATTTAAAGAAAAAACTATTCCTACTAGACACTATCTTCTGACAATATCACACTTCGTGCAACGTTACATGACTTTGAATCAAAAATAAAATTATTATTATTATTGAAGGTATATTTTAGTAAAATAAATTAATTTTTATTTATGCATTGAAATTTATCAACATTCAGTTAAGAAAATTATTTCAAGAGAAAAAATCAATAAAAATGGTATACTGAGAGAGATTATTTCAATCTTTGAGAAAGACTCGAAATCTATTTCTCAACAATGAAACATGAGATTAACTTCAACATTTTTTTTTCTTTGAAACAGGAATATTTGAAGAGTGAATACATAAAAAAAAAAAAAAAATGATTTTCTAAAACTTTCATTTTTTAAATATCGTTTCCGTTCCCATAGGACACTCGTATACAGACAATCATTAAAGTATCCTAAGATTTTGTTAAGTTCGAGCTCAAGTATTTCTGAATATTGTTAACATTTTGTTGGATTTCTGCCAACCTTTGACTTTTAGATCATTAATTTTATGGAAGGTATATCAATCGTAAGCAAGTCTGAAATTTATTCCTTTGACTTACTTCTGCTATCTTTTAATAAATTAACTTAAAAGATAACATTCAGGTTCAGTGAATGCCTAATGTCAATCTAATGATATTCGATTAAGAGAAAGTTTAATAAATATTCTTAGTCATATGTTAGTACATATCAATAAGGGGTTATTTAAAACTCCGATTGAATAATATTAGAAAATACTCTGTAAAAGATAAGAGTCTCTTTAAAATACAAATAAACAATTGTAATGAAATTCTTCTATCAGATGATCTTTTCCAATTCACATGTTCCTATTTTTGTTTGTATATATATAAATAAATTAACTAAATAAACAAACGTATATATTCCTAATGGAAAACGTTTGCTACAAAACTTAATGAATCATGAATTCTCACTGGACATAATATCAGAAGAAGAATAATTATTAAGAGTTGCGTTTTTTTTAATTTAAAAAATGTTTCGAATTGAAAATATTTTGTTTTATTGATTTTAGTTCTACTAATCAAAAGTCTCCTCGAATATCGATTAAAAAATCTCCAACAAAAAAATCTAATAGTAAATAAGAAAGAAAAACAAATGATTCTGTTTATTATTAATTTATATTAAATTAGTTTCACCAGTAACTCCAGCTCGATCAAAATCATTAATTATTGAACGTCGAACACCAGCAATTTTTAAACAAAAAGCTGTATCACTTCCAATAACAAAACCTGATAAGAAAAAACGTAAAACAATAAAAGATCCAATGTCAATATTTGATTTTGATGATGATGAAAATGCCAATGGTACTATTGAACTTCATTCATCAATAACAACGAATGAAAATGAAAATGAAAATGAAAATAAAAATGAAAAGAAAATAAAAAAACGAAAAAAAGAAAATGATAATCATAAAGAAAAACAAGATATTAAACCAAATCGAAAAAGTAAACGTTCAACATTAATTATTTCAAATAATGTTTCATCTGATGCTCGATGTAAAGAATGTTCAAATCAAGGAACAAATCAAACAATGACAGAGTATATTCATTTTATTTTTATATTTTATAATTTTATACTTTTTATATATAAATTATTTTTAGTTGTGATGAATGTAAAAATTATTATCATTTTGCTTGTTGTATTCCACCATTATCATCTTTTCCAAAACGACGTAATTATGGTTGGACATGTCATCGATGTAATGATGATAATGAACGTGAAACATCGAATGAGAATATAATTACATCTCCATTAAAGGTTAATCATTACTATTTTATATTCAATATTATATTAATTTAACTCTGTTTTTTTTGTTTGTTTTAGAGTTCACGACGAGAACGTCGAAGTCGTAATCCATACGGCGAAAAAGAATCTTCAACTTAATCTTTAAACTTCTAAATCCAAATGTCTGATTCTAAATATTGTCATGTCTTGTGTTTTTTTTTTTTGTATACTTACTTTATGTTATTATTGATTTTCCTTCAGAAAAACAAAATTCTCTTCAATTTCTTTTCAAGAAAAAAACAAAAAAAAAAACTTGTTAATTTAATAAAAACTCATTAGAATTATCATCTATTAATTTTTTCATTACATTAATGTTAATAAAACTCTTGATATTGATAAACAATGTCATGTATTAAGTTTACGTGAAATTTTTGTTTTTCTATTTATTCGTTGTCGTAAAATCGTTGTAAGGAAAATCAATTGATTTCAGTTTTGATAATTTTCATCAGAAATACTTTTCAGTGATTTTCCAATTTAAAGAAAATATCCTTAAGTTTTCTTTTTATGTTTAATATTGTTTGTACAAATTTCAATAAAATCAACTAATTTAAATATATCAAGCACACTCAAAAATATTTTTAAATCAACAAAATTCCATGATAATAAAGAGATTTGTAAATAATACTATCATCGTTGACATTCAACTTTCTATAGTGTCAACAACCATTCATTCATACCGAAACATAAATCTTAATGAAGTATCTTCATAAAGGTTCATCTTGTGTCAGTCTCATCTTTTCAAATGAGTACATCAAATTAATATAATATACATGAACACATATAGAACCTGATACACTATCCAATATCATGTCAGAATATAATTTTTTTGTTTGTTGATATGACATTTGAAATATAAAATGCTGCTGATGAAATTATCTTGAAAATGTTCAGTGAAAAAACTTTGAAAGAAAGTATTTCATAAGTTTTACTTCGGATTGCTATTGAATAGAGTATGATTGTTTATATGTGCTACGATTGTACTCAATCGATTCAATGTGATCATGTTAAGAAATTATTTTTCTTTAAACTTTTGTACAAAGTAACCTTTAGTCACTATAATGCATCAAGACTTATGTTTAATATAAATAGTTGTCGACATTCTAGACAATTGAATATTATTAATAAGAGTATTAATTAGCAAATTTTTAAATCATCAAATAACTTTATAAATTTTAAATGATTTCCAATGAACTTAACTGAGTTTAAGGATTTAAAGTAAAATATTGTTTGATATAAATTAGTTGTTTTTATTGAATTAAATGCAATCTTATCATATAGTTCGAACTAGACAAAAGCCATCTGTAAGCCGTCAATAAGTCGTTTAGTTTAGTGTGTTTTATACTAACGATTAACCTGCGGGCAGCTGAATACTAAAACGATTGTCCACCATCTGTCGGTAATCTACTGCTGTTATACTGTCGACTCTTATGAGTACCATGGTTTACCAGCGGTAATGCTAATAAACATGTGATATGAATTGTCACAGATAGATAAAATAATATGATAAATATTAGTAGATTTTTTTTTTTTCTTTAAATAATTACATAATCTTTACAAATACATAAGAATTTCTGTATCTACATTTTAATCTAAATTAGTTGAGAATAACATATTTCAAACCAGAATATAAACAAAAATGAAAAGAACTAAACACTCGAAATAATAGTATTAGCATGAATATGACGCCATGATTGACGTTTTTTTAATAAATTAATAATCATAATAACAGCAATCGATATAGGACATGTATCAATAAAAACAATTGAAAGAAATGTTGAACGTGTCAATTGATTTGATGATGGTGATGATAACCACCATAGACGATAAAAACCATGAATATGACCTTTTTTTTGAAAGAAATTCAATAAGAAAAATTAATAAAAATTCTTTTTTTTTTTAATCTTACCTAAAATAACAAAAATAATAAAAGTAATAACTAATAACATATGTATAACATTTATCCATTTTAATGAAATAATATTTTGTCGTTTTAAATGATCAATAAGTAGTGATAAAAGTAAAATAAGAGCCAAAAATGAATACCATATGTCCCATAAACAAATAAAAATTGATTTTAAACTGTTGTTTTCTTCATCAACAGATTGATTAAGACATGTAGAAATTGTTAAACAAATAAAGATAATAGAATAGATTATTTTAAGTAAAATAATCATATGACGAACATCTAAATATTGACAATAAATAATAACAAATTTAAAAAAAAAAAAATTTTACGAACTTTCTTTTGGTCGCCATCCATGTTGATGACGAGAAAAACGACGTCGAACACTTTTTGCCAAATTTAATCGTTTACTTTCAACTAAAAGTAAATATTGATTATTTAAATATAAAATAAAAAATTTACCGTGAACAAAATCCATCATAACAACGAAATATTTCAATTATCTATAGTCTACATATTATGATTAGACTACGATTACTTTTCTTCTTTCTTTTCTCTTTTTCGTTATACAACTAGAGATCAAAAGATTTGAATAGAGAATGAAAGACTCTTAACTTTATCGATCAATTGAGAGTAACCTTTGCAGAGAAGAAAAATCTATTGATATCCTGCTGTTAGACTTAAACATTAACAATTCTTATCGATTGCCTAATATATCAATTATATTTTCAAAACAAAAATCATTTCATCAATATATCATCAACTTTAATATTCACCAGTGTCAAACATTTTTTATTTTATATTAAAAAAAAATAATAATAAAAATCCTTTTGTTGTTATTGCTGATTTGTATATTCTATGTACATTAATACATATTTCATTTCCACAATTTGAATAAACTTCAATATTCTATAATGATATTTTACATATTTAGAATGTTGTATTTTATATAGTTATGCAAAAACTCAATTGTTTGGTATTTATTTCAATATAGAATCTCAAAGAATTCTTCTATATCTTTTTTTATATCATAGAATAAATGTAATTCGTTCGTTTAAAATCATACTCTATAGAAATAGTTTTTCAGTTTCGCTACCTTCAAAATGTTTGAAGTTCTTTGGAAAAATATTCAAAACTGGTTATAGAAATGAACAAAAACCGTTATTATGTGAAGAAAATTCTTGGAAATAATTTATAGTGCATAGTTTTCCTTTAATATTTCATTGTCTCAAACGATTTCAGATCTAATCGAGATGTTTTCTTGTGTTGATAGCTAAAAACAATAATATCATTCCATACTAAGATATATATCACATATGTATAGATGCGTATGTAGTCAGAAAAAGAAAATATTATTTACTGATTATACTTTTCCTTCATAAAGTAATGCAATAACTTTTATTTATCAAGATTTATAAAACTATTTCAAAGAGAAATAAATAAATAAATATTTCACTTCAAGACAATGCATCTTCAAAAACAATTTTCGTCAAATGGTATATCATTTATAGAAACTGTTGTTCCTTGCTTTTGACAAATGATTGACATAACATTGTAAATTCTATTTACGTTGTAGATATAAACGCCCTGGACAAAGTTTACGACCTTCATAAACAATCATATAAGATGTTGTAAATGATCGTGTCCGATCGTATGGGATTATATTTTCCAAAAACTAGGACAATATTTCGTCGTATTATTTAATTTCAGAATTACGACAGTTTCTCACCATATCGTGTATATGACAAAATGTGACGGGTATACCATCACTATGAACAACTGCCCACAGTTGTATACGATGTAGTATCTACCGTATTCACATTAGTTTCTTCCCATTCAAGAGAGAGATAGGCACACTTTCCCAGTCATCTATAAATACTCGAAATATCATTTATTTAATTAAAATAAATACATTATTGATCTGGTGAAAGAATATTAGCCGTATTTACCGGTAAATACAAGATCGATAATAAAGTCGTATGTAGAATAGAATTCAGCATCATTATGATATCTGAACGGCGTTTTATGGTGAGAATATGGTGTCGTATAGGGTAGGACGTGAGTGTAGATACACAAAAGGTCTTCACACAGACTCAAATCTACACCCTGCTCATAATAAAGTACAGTGGTCGATGAAAATGCACAAATAAAATGAAAACATAAAATGTTCATAATAATTATTTGTTTGAGTGCTGATTATTTATATTAAATTAGTCGAGAAGTATATCGGTTTTAAAACGAAGTGCCACTATCACTACGCATTTTAATCTAATATGATCTTCAAATAAATAAACCAACATAAGCCATATTAAATATGACATACAAATACAGTTCTTATCAGGAAGTAAAAGTGTTAAGTTACATTTACTTTCAATCAAATTTGTCCATACATTAAATTAATACAAATTTAAAATTGAAATAAGGAAAAATTCTGATAATTAAAAATTCGATTTAAATAAAAATTATGATTAGTTTATTGTTACATTCGAATTATGAAGCAAAATAGTTTAAATTCACAGGAAAATGACAACTCTATAAGCAAGCTTTCGTATACATTCATACATAAGATTGATAATATTTTCTTCATTTTTTATTTTATTCTCTATTTTCAAGTTGATTCATTAACACATTTGAGCTCGTACGTACGAATCGATAATATCTGATTGAAAAATAATATATAAATTCCTAAAAAAAGCATGTAAACATGCGATGCGAGAGTTATGATTATTCGTTACTTTCGCGTAAGGAAAACATAATTAGTTCTTTACCTCTCAAAGCGATTCTGAAAGCACCACTGGTTAAGTAACCAGGGAAATTCAGTATGAGTCTCTTTAATATATCAATGATACAGAGAGATCAATAAGTTTGTTCATAATATTTATTGGCAAGTACGTACAGTTGGATCAACAGTTGACTATATTCGTAGATACAAGTGTTACATGTTATTATTCAACATAGACACAAAATATTCCAGTCATTGGTTCTGATCATGATCTTGTCAGAAACGAGTTTCTTCTATCTATAATAACTATGAGGCTGAATCCTAACATAAATGTGAAATGGCATCAGTCGTTTTTGTTATGCCTCAGATGCCATGTTCTATAAAAAGAGGTTGCCTGATTCAGTTTTCTGCTTCGTCTTTTGGTAAATTTGGAAATTTTTCTAGATATATTATATGAAGACATTTAACTATTCATAAACTACGAACAAAGCCCTAATCCTTGAAGTATTAAAAATTTTAAAGATTACAGAGAATTCCTAATAATTTTCGAAGTTTTTCGATAATGTCGAATATGTTAACAGTGATGTTTCTATAAATTATCTTCAAGTTTCCTCGTTAGATCGGAGTGGTTCCGAAATTTACTTCATATTTCGCTTGTAATTGTGAAGGAGTTTTCCGCTTATTGAAGTATTCTCACATTCATTGTAGGGATAAGCTGCTCTAACTTTTGCTAAATATTTCGGAAACTTTTCATAAGTTTCAGGTTGTTGTTTTCAATCGATGATGGTGATGATGATCTAACGAAGAAAGTTTTCAGAGAAGCAAAAATTTATTTTTTTGAACGTCTGAACATGCTTCATTACAAATGGACAGCAATAGATTAATTTTGATGACTTATCAGGAACTGATTGAACTATACTTTCATTACATTTCCTACTTCATTAAGTTTGATCAACACTTTGCTGAAAAATCAATAGAAAATTCGGATATGTGATTTTAATTCGATAACTAATTTGAATCATTTAACAAATAAATTCATAGCTGTTGTCTACAGCGTCTGTTCGACTGAATTTCTAGATTCTGAAATACAGTAATATGCATCTAAAATGATTGAAATTGTTGAGCAAGTTAAGATGAACTCATTCATAACTTACAATTTCTAGGTGTACATGTAGCTTAAATTTAGATTGATCCAACCTTAACACTATCAGACAGTCTTTTGATAGAACGAAAAGAACAAAGCTGTAGGGAGTGAAGACGATTCGTAAGCAACTTATGATAAAAAGTTAGTATCATATTGGAAAATAGCTGAAACATGACAGAGAAAATAATAAGACCTAATTAAACTTGAATGAAGAAAAATATTTCGTAATGTACATTATATTATCGACCATTGAAAATTGCATCAAGTGCTAGTATTTTTATTTCTGGAATTGAATTATAACTTTTTTAGATTAATACAGAGATTACCATAAAATTATTATACGATAGAATAAATAGATCCTATTTATTTACAATTGGAAGACCAACAATCCAGATGTGAAGAAATTATGCCTACCACAGTATAACTGCTGTATTTCAAGAGATAAATCAGTTGAAAGTGTATATTAGATATCTGAACCATTTGACGGCATGTAATTAGTTTTTTACTGACGTCTTACACTTCTAACGAAAATATTTTACACTTTTAGTTTAAATGCAATCAATGTTTCAATTAGTTGCATGGGTTGTCAGCAGGTATCAATTATATAGATGTTGATGCTTCAATCACAAATTTAACCGATGAAAATGTTCGATCGACTATAACTTCAATTAAATTCTTCAACAACCTATTATTACTTGGAATAAACAAAAAAAAAATCTTACCTCCGTGTACAGTGAATTTAAACAAAGAGATCTTCATATGAAAAATTCAAAAGAGGTTGTTATGATGAACGACATCTATCATATCTGCACTACATTGTGTAAGAGACGCGTCTCTTTGCAAATAATACATTACTATGTGGCTTACTGTCAGCGGTCTATATTGATGTTTTAAAGAGAACTGGACACTTGCTCAGACATTTTAGCTGTAGTGTATAGGGTGTGAGTAAGTGCCGGTGAATGAGTATGCTCTTCACCCACATAATATTGTGCATCATTCGTTCAAAAATTAAGATATTATCTCTGCATAGGCCATCTATCCTAGATCTATTTTAAAAAGAAAACATCTTAGGAAAAAGAGAAAGGTATGAAACACCTGTACTGCTGAGTATGCGCCTCAACTTAGATTTTGCAGCAATTAATACTTTGTTTTGAATATCGTATAAGATGTTTAGGAATAGTGTTTCTAAATAACAAGTATAATGTAATTTCCGTTATGAGTTTCATCATGGATCTCACATACTCTTTCCTGTCTTATTTCTATTTTTAAGTTTTAGCTCTAGTTGAAATCTTTTATTGATTAAACTGGTATTTCTCGTATTATAATTTTATATAGATTTGGTGAAGATACAATTAATATTAGAAAAAAGTTAGGGCAAGAGGATACTTGAACGTCATTGATCAGGTTTTAAATCATAATGGGCAGCTCTCTTTGCTCCTGACGAACCATGATCATCGAAAGAGATTGCTCTTGAGTGTAGAGTTATGCATCGAGGTTCTTTCTCATTAAATGACTTTTTCGTTAAGAGCAATTCTAGTTTTGTTAAACCATTCTTAATTATCAGCCAAATATCTGTTAGAACCCATCTTATCGTGTTATTCATGGACTTAATATATTCTATATGATTATCATTGCCACCCAACCGAATATCAAACAACAAAAAAAAAACGAACCGAAAGATTGTGTCACAAAAAAACCGAACAATGAAAAAACGTCTTAGCAAAATGTAAAAGCAACAAATAAAAAAAGAAAAACCATTATCAAACTTTTGCAGCGTGAAAGTGTGATATTGGAAAACTTTTGCACAAATAGTAAGAGTCAAAAAAAAAACGAAATGCAAAACAATCAATTTTTATAGTAACACAATAAGAAATGATTTCGATGTGATCCAACAGTCAAAAACTATAACATACAAAAACATTCAATAAAGTGCATGAAGTCTGGATGTACGTGCATCGATACATTATCAAAGCAGTATAGTATGAAGCGTATACATGTAGATGCGCGAATATCGTGAAAAAATTGATTAATTATATCAAGAAAAATGTTAAGAACTTGATAGATGTATGAATAAAAATATTGTTAAACAATATGAAGATATTATTTCAATACGAACAAAAGTCACTAAACCTATTCATGAACAAGAAACTACTCGTAGTGATAATAATTTATCAACATCATCTATTAATACTCTCAAACAATAATTGAACTATATTCAACATAAATATTTTCAAAACCAATATGTGTCCATTACTGATAAGTAATAATTTAATTGACATTGGAGACTTATCAATAAATGCTAATTATCAATATTTCAGCAGTGTCCAAGTTCCCAGGAGTCGGGAACTCAATGGGAACTCAAAGGGTGTGAGTGTAGGTGTAGGTAAGGCCCTCAAGTGAAATTTTCTTTTTTGCGACAATTTTTTTTTCATGCAGAAATGGACTTTTTGAGAAAAAATAAATTTTTTGTAAAACATCCCAAAAAGTCTGTTTCTGCATAAAAAAAAGTTTTTTCAAAAATTGTACTTGAGGACCCTACCTACACCCACACCTTTTGAGTTCGCAATTTCCATTGAGTTCCCAACTCCTGGGAACTTGGCCAGGTCTCACATAGAAGTCGAGAAAATGATTTTACATTCACTTGGTAATTTTTTTCTATGAATATCACCCACATCAATCATTATCGAGATATGTCATTGAATAGTGGGCGACCTTTTGAAAAACTCTTAAATCATATCTGAAATTTTTCTCTATTTGAAGAAATAATAATTTATAAAATATGACTTCACATGGAGACATCTATTAATCACTGTCATGAATTATTTTCTTTATAACTTATTTCTACCAAGCTTAGTCGAAACCACCTTTGATCTGAGCTGAAACGGTCATTGTTAAATATGTGACAGAGTATATGTCGATAAAAAGAAGCTATTTAAATAACGTGATTTTACAATATGAGGTTTTTTTAGAAGTAGAAGACATTTATTTATCTAATAGACACTTAGATATTGAAAAAGCCTTCAAGTTTAATGTCAGCATTATTGGCTGATGTTGCAATCCAAACTGTATATTTTCCATGAGCAACAGTCCAATTTTGATTGACAGTATTCCAATATGAAACATCTCGTTGTGTTAATACCAGAGTAACTGTCTTCGATTCTCCTATTTCCAAATAAACTCGTTCAAAGCCACGTAAGATTTTAGGTGGTTCAGCTGCTTCTTCTGGAAAACCAAGATAGAGTTGTGGTACTTCAGAACCATCGACATTACCGATATTAGTAACAGTAAAAGTTATGGTATAAATAGGTTCATAGAAACTTAATAAAGCTTTGTTACTATAAGAAGATACACGACGTCGTCTGTATAATGATTGTCCAATGTGATTATCTTGACCAACTTTTGAAATCGTCAATGTTGAAAAAGTGAATGTTGTATAGGAGAGACCATAACCGAAATAATATCTTGGTGTAATATTATTTTTATCAAAATGTCGATAGTCCAAGAAGACACCTTCTGTATAATTAGAATTATATGTATCAGTAATATTAGTACCATAATCCAAATCATTCTTAGCTATGGTAAAGACTAGTTTACCTCCTGGATTGTAGTTACCAAAGAGGACATCAACAATGGCTGGTCCATATTCAGGACCCGGCAAGCCTGACCAAACAACAGCAGTGACATTAGGATTTTCGATCCATGCTTCGAGATTAAGTTGTGAAACACTATTAACAATAACAATAGTTGAGGCACAACGAGCAGCAATAGTATTAACTAGTTTGTCACCATTATGATAAGCAAAAAGATTATGTCTATCACGTCCTTCTGATGACCAAGC
Source organism: Rotaria sp. Silwood2 (assembly GCA_905329745.1). Classification (NCBI taxonomy): domain Eukaryota; kingdom Metazoa; phylum Rotifera; class Eurotatoria; order Philodinida; family Philodinidae; genus Rotaria; species Rotaria sp. Silwood2. Next base: position 8,911 of record CAJNSZ010001056.1, on the reverse strand, counting down.
ATTAATAAAAACAAGACATTTTCCTCCTGAAAATCCACTATTTTCCAATGACCGATTAATAGCAACATAATCATCTTGATCAACAACGTATTGAATTTGTAGATGAAAATCACGAGCTGTAGTAAGAAGTGTAGTGAGAGGATCAATGAAGTAAGTGGGACGAACATAACCTGAACCACCACCTTGATAGAGAGCACCATCTAATCCGTCTAGTCCATGTGGATCAACACCATCACTATAACGACTTGCTGCTGATCCATAAATAGAATAAAATTTGTTGGTATTCATATTAAATGGCAAAGTACTGTGTGTATTTTTAAGTAAGACTATGCCAGCGGTGCCAATGTATCGGTTAAGCACATAATGATCCCTAGTCACATCATTATTTAAATTGAGAGGTGGATAATTTTGATCTTGTCCAAGCAAAAAATAAGGTGCCAAAATACGGATTACCATGTCATTTATTCTTGCCTCTGTAATTGATCCATTTTTTACTGCTGGAAGAAGAGGATAACCCATTAATCCGTCTTGACCAGGCATTTCAATATCCAATCCACCCAAAGCAGATTCGACTCCAACTTTCGTTGCTCCCCAATCAGACATAACGTTACCTTGAAATTTTAGTTCATCTTTCAAAAGTTCATTTAAGATTTTATTGTTTTGACATGCCTGGGTCCCATTGACTTGGTTGTATGAGCACATGACGGAACCAGCCCCAGCTGCAACACTATCAGCAAATGGCCACAAATAAATTTCATGCATTGTTTTATCATCAAGATAAGCTGAATAACCTTGGCTTGGACCAATTTTAGGATGATAAGTACGATTAGATTCTTGTTCATTGCAAATATAATGTTTTGCAGTTGCTACTACACCTTGATCTTGAAGTCCTTGTACATAATAATAGGAATTTTCGCCAGAAAGATATGGATCAGCGCCAAATCCTTCCCAGTTACGACCATGAAGAGCATTTCGATCAATATTCATCATAGGTCCCAAAGCAAAATGAACTCCTTTTCCTCGAAATTCTTGACCAATGGCAGCAGCACGTTGATAGAAGAGATCACGATCCCAAGTCGCCGCAATCTGAATACCACCAATAAAAGCCGTAGAAAATTGAACACCATCACCAACACCCGATGGTGAATCTTGAAAACAAAGACCACCAAAGTTAAGATGTGAAACAGGTGAAACAAAGCCAGCACAATGACTCGAAACACCTGCAGTCATATTACATTTTTCTTCTAAAGTCATTTGTGCAGCAAAGTCTTTGGCGAGAGCAATAGCTTCGTCCCAAGTTCTAGTCGCAACATTGATGATCTTGTAAGATTGAGTTTGAATGCTGGCTGAATTAGTAAATGAAAAACAAGCGCCAAGAATGACGATGAAAACAGCTTTCTCGTACATTGTGTGAAGAATGTATGAGGATTTTATCAGTGGTAACCACATATATATGTCTGAGAAGACATACATAGAATAGAAAAGAAGGTGTTGGTTATCAGTAACGCATGAAATCTATTATCTTTCTATTTGCCCCAGCAAAATTTCATAGAGACCATGTAAAGTACATGTTCTTATGATAAAGTGAGTTGAAATAAATATCATCAACATTTGATATAACTATAGGAAAGATTTGTAAAATTAAGAAAACAAAAATTCAAACAATAATCATACATTTGTAACATTTTCAAAAATACTGTTACCAATGTTGCTTTAGTCATTCACGCTTTTTATATGAATATCTGAAGCAATATTGAGAGAAAACTTTTTGAGAAAAATTGAGAAATCAGTTTATACGATAGTTACATTTTAGTATGAGATTTGATATGAAAATTCGATGTATGGCTAAAACATATTATAAATATAATGCTCAGAAATAAATATACTTTTATATATTTAAATATGTAGAGATACAACAAGTTATATTCAATGCAATATTATCTGAAGACTTGTGCTATAGAACTAAATTATACAACATTTAATTACATAGTTAATCAGACATAGATAATTATGACATTTTCAAAAAGCAATTCAGACTACCTTTATGTTTGCTTTATGGACGAATCATATACTAAATGCGATTCTTCCTAAATAATTTGATATAGCTATCATTTTTAATTATTTTTTTACTATAATTAATGGAAACAATGTTTCACCATTTATCATCGTATATTAATTGTATAGGACGATTGATAAAAGATAAAATATAAATGAAAATAAACTTAAATAGTACAATTTTTTCTTATATATATTCATCATAAAATAGAGAACTAGCTCATGTTGAACAAGTACAATTGTAGATAATTCTTTATGACAAGATTATGTTCGTTAGTCATAAGTTGAAATATCCATGTCAACGTTAACTTTTAATTAAGCAGTGAATAATTTTCATATATATCATGAAAATGTTAATAAAAATATCGATATGAGTATGAAATAGATTTATTTGTCATTTATATTAATAATAATAGAACGATGTTTAAAATCAAAATTTTCATTCATCTATTAAGAAATATTCAAGATCAATATATATATATTGACAATGAAGTCATAAGAAAAATTCATTTCGATATAATTAAAAAAAATACATTATAATATATTCGACAAGTTGATATATTCAAATTAATTAGACATCAAGGCTTTCTTGTATTTCTCAACACGTTCTTCTTAAAATCAAATGTTTTTTTTTAAAGATTAAAACCAAATATTAAGATATTTAATATGAAAATTCCAGTTTTTTTTTCATATAAATGGCAGCAAATCCATCTGATCGTGATATTAATAAATAATTTTATTTATATTTATATTATCTCACCAGTGAATATATTAGAAAATTTTTCTTTATTTATCTAAGTAATTCGACAAGTAATGTAATAGCATGATTTTGTCTATACACACACTAGAATAAAATTTGATAATCGAATCGATATCATTCCTTTGTCGATAAATAATAAAATGTTTCTTTCTCTTACAAAAAGTCTTCTAAAATGATAAATTTTTGTAGATTTTGTTTTCTTTCAAAATTCGAGATAAATGAAACGAAGATACCAAGAATATTTAGTAGCTACTCTTTTCAAACAATTATTTTTATAAATGACAAGTGTAAATACAGTTTATTATAGATAACAAATAAGATTGATAATAAAATGATCAATCATTGGTATTCATTGAAAACATGTTGGTATCTGTAAATGAAATTCTCTTTATCATGGACTTCACCATGGCTATTTAACAGTTTATTTTTGACTTCGACCATTCAATTTATTAAAATATAACAACTTGTTCAATTTACGGCGACAAAAAGAAAAATCTTAATTCTACTAAAACGTAAATATCTTTTTGAAGAAAATCATTTCATATTAAATCATAGAAACAATTAATCATTAAACTCAAATGTCATTGACTTATGTTGCAGTTTAAAAAAAGAAGTCTCGAAATATTTGTTCCTTTTGGTGAGTTTCTGTAAGAAAATAGAACAAACGATTCAAGATTCGAAATAAAATGGTATCGATTCGATCATGACATTATACTTTTGCGTTTGAACGACTAGAACATGACTTTTCGTTTTTGAGATTATCACAATACGAAGTATGAGTTTTTTATGTGTACGTGTCTAGAAAGAAAGAATGGACAGGAGAAAAACGTTGAGAGAGACTGTATTAAATGGTATTGTTTCCTCTGTCTAAGTGGTTCGGATATTAAAAAAATATAGCGACAAGTTTCTAATTGTTAAAACATACATTATTTTCTTTGTTTTCATCAATTTTAACAATAACTTCAACGATACGTTACAATACATATAATTAAAAAAATATAAATAATAAAAAAATATGAATTTTTCCTTTGTTTTATTGGAAACTTCTAGACGACTAATTAATCATAGAACAATATATAGAGCGAGTACCAAAAGTTATTTAACAAGATTTGTTTTCAGTTTTTTGCTGTCATAAGCATTCCAAAAGAATTCAAATAGTTATTCGAGTAGAGAAAAAATTATTATCAGATTTCTAAAGATAGTGTTTTCAAACAATCCGAACCCTAGTTTTTCACTACCTATAACACGTATATATAGTTTTGTTTGGACTACATAGGATGATAGAGCAAACAATTTTCTTGAAAACGACATCTTTCTAAGTTCTCTACGATATGTTTTTATTATTTCGTAAATAAAAATCGATTTTTAGACTTTCGTTCAATTTGCTGTTTTTTAGTCAAAAACATCGTAGAAAACTCAATGATATCCCATTCTGTAGTGAATCGTTTGTTCTATCATTCTATCTATTCTAATAAAAGTTATATTTAGGTGTTAGAGGCACTGAAAATGAAGATATTTGTTTTTCTGAAGATCCTATCTTAAGAAATTCTATAATAGTTTCTCTTTTCTTATATTCTTGTTTTAAAAAAAATTTTGTCTATTCAAAATTCTTATGTGCATCCTTTCTAACGATGAAGTCATCGGACAATATTCGAAATAAATCTTATTGAATTATTTTGATAAACACTATGATCAAGTTTGTAAAAAAAAAGACTTTCTCTACATAATAGTGTTTTTATTATTAAACTCCGTTGCATATTGTTAGAAAAAAATCAAATTAGAAAATCGGACTATCGCTACAGAGGATAATCAAAATCTTATAATATGAAGTTAAATTTAATTCTACTATATTGTACCATTCGCTAGACAAAACGTGTTTTACCTTAGATATCTCGTTGTGTGTTAAAAAAAATTGTCATGGAATCTATAGTTGACCTGCATTTGTAAAATAAAGTTACGCATGGTTTTAAAAATTTACTTTGGCTAGATTTCAGGAAAGAGTGTCTACTCGATTTTTATCCATCGATAGCCTTCATCAATACGACATTGTATACAAACATTTAGTACCCAGACAGACAAGGTTCATAGAAAATCACGTTAACCATTTTCTAGACGTATGTTTTTACTCGTTTACATGGCACATTTGACGAGTTTAGCCGCATTTAAAGGCAGAAACGTGTATAAGCGTTGAAAGATCAATTAAGAGAACATTTTTGCGCATATTGTTTTGAATACATTCATTAACAACTCGTTATTTCCCGTTTTTTTAAAGCAATTTAATTTGTTAAAAAGGCTTTGTTTCTTGAGACTTTTAAAATTCAGGATCTTTAATTCGATAACTTATGCTTATATGGACACACCTTGTATGAAAACTATTATTTATAGACCACTCTGATCAGAGTTCGGACAACTACAAGTACACCAAGTAAAAGTATTTTACTTGTTTACGTTAACAAAAATGTACTTGTACTTTGAAAAAAAAAGCATTTTGTAAGGCTACTTTGTGAAAAATACTTGATACCTACTTATACAGGGTGAGTCATAATGATGAAAACAACTACATAGTATTTTGCAAATGTCTTAGCACAGCTAAATCGTATAATCTTCCTTTTTTTCAAAAGATGCGTAGCGAAATTCAACACAAGAATAGTATAGTAATAAGGAATTCTATTGAATTAGTTGGATGATTTTTTTTGTAAGACTAAAATTGAAATACTCTGTGATAATGAGACGGCCCATTATTCTTAGAGAAATAAAAATGAAAATAATGCTAAAAGAATAGTCTTGTTCTTATTTCAAATAAAACTTTTCATGGTATTATCCCAAGGGAAATGGAAGTTTCAGTAACGGAGTAATGGTAATGGAGTAACAGAAACTTTCCGAATTTATCAAAAGAAAAATCGTTCTTTGAAATCAACGATTCTTCAAAAAGCATGACAAACAGTGTTTGGGGTCGAGAAGCCCGAATTTATAGTCAGTTTCTCGAAATTTTACAAAATACTAAATGTTGCATTCATTATAACTCACCTTGTATAGATATCAAGTACTTTTTTCAAATAACAAGTACTAAGTTCTTTTTATTAAAATGTAAGTACAAATACTGTTGTCTGAGGTCTGTTTTTGATTCTTTATCCGAATGACAAATGGTGTTTTAACAATTATAAAAGAATAAGATATTTTTAAAGATGTGTTTGACTAGTTCTATTCCTTTATATATGCAACATTGTGTCAATATTCTATTATCTATTTGTTCTACTCGTTTAGAGATTATTTTTCTCAAAATTCAAATTCGATTCTAATCTACTTGTGATGTAGCAAAATCCTCTTTATATTTTTTTCTTTCGTATTTCAAAAACTTTGTGCGGTCATAGAAATTTTTAAGGTGTTTTTATCATTTGTATTTTATTATTTCTATATTATTATGAAATTTGTCATCAATTAAATATGAAGAGATACTTGTTATGTCACAAATACTTTTATTATTTTAAGAATTTTTTACTGATTTATTTGACAATCGACTTTCTAAGAACTATTGAAATTATTGTATTTTCGTTTCAGCATGATTAAGCATTGGAAGTTGCCAAGAATAAATAATTAAAAATGGACAGAAAAAATGTTAGGTTGGATATATTGAACTTCATCATTATTAGAAAAGAACAACAAGTCTACCCAAGTCGATTAGGCACCCCCCATAAACGAACGTATACGGAGAAATACGACGAAATACATAGTTCAGTATTACGATTGTATGTCTCTGTGTCGTTTACAAACATATGCTAAGATATACGGAGAAAAAAACGATCGTTTACGCTCCACATATATGGAGTTTGTATACGATCTCCGTTTTGTTCCGTATTTCTCTGCGTATATGATTGTATTTCGTCGTATACAGTCATGACAATATACGAGCGTGATACTGAACCATGTAAACCGCCAAAATACGACCGTTTACAGTCGTATCGTGAACATATACGGTCGTTTACGAAGTTCGTAATCGTCGACCTGAAGATTGAAGTGTAAAGGTCTGTTTGTCTTCTCTATTAATGTTAAAATATCTTTATATTTATTGTGATGATGAACAAATTTTTGTATTTATCTCTTCATCAACTCATTTTGCTCAGACTAGACGAATAAATAAATTATGCTTCAAAATTGAAAATATATAATTTAATTTTTTCTACCCTTTCATTCTGCAGAGAATTTTGAATATAATACATAAGTCAACATTTTTAACCAACCATATGATCTCGTAACTCGTTTTACAACGAGTCGTAAGACAGTTTTACAACATATTCAAGGTAGCACTTTCAGCATTAGAGAAACAAATAGTAATATAAATTTTATGATAGAGACGGTGAAATAGAAAGCAACGTTTCTATGAGTTTTATTTTTTTATCTTCGTTGACAGCGAACTATACAATACTGAATTTTACTTCCTTTGACTTTCGATGATTAATATCATTCAGAAAATAAAAATGATATGTCAGTCGTGCTTCGATAGCTCAATGGTTAGAGCACTGGTCCGGATAACCAGTAATCATATCGTGGATTCAATTCCCGAACAAAGCATATCATTTATTTTTCTGAATGATATTAATCATCGAAAGTCAAAGGAAGTAAAATTCAGTATTGTTTAGTTACATATACTCATTTTCTATTCTTTAGCAGTTGACAGCGAACGTTACAATGTCATCAGTTGTTATTTCTTTAGAATACTTCAGTATTATCGAGTGCCCTTGTTCTGAACAATTTTAATATTATCACATCGTCACCTTCACAAAACAATTCAAGTTCATGCAATGCTATTTTAATGACCCAATCGTTTATCTACGTGTTGAAATGTATATCCAGGTAAGCATGAAACACATTTTAGACACAATCTAAACAGATTTTTGTTGTTAATGGTGGTATTTGAATGCAGATCATATTTAAATACATACACTTGAAACGTATCGAAACACCATTTTTGTTCAGTCTTTACAACTTGTAGAACATCATCTGCAAAAATTGTAACAAGTTTCTTCAAAATAAACGCGTCCAAATAATTTTAGGTTGCCTACAAAACGCGTGTGGAGGGAAGTGCGTTCAATGTGGTATTTCACCACATTTATAACTCCAGATAGTTTTAGATTGAACATGACGAGACACTCTCCATCAAAAACATACAGTCATATATCCCTATTGTGTAGACCTTTGACATTGTTAACTTCCAGTTTGACATTTAAAAGTTGTTGATCAGTTCTTATTACTATGTCGCTAAGATGTTTTTGGATGCATTTCTAGCTTTAGATGTATCTAGCCGCTGCTCTTCAATATAACTTATTCAGTTCAAGTGACGACGAATACATACACAATAGTGAATTAGACTATATAGGATTCGCTTAAAACACAATATTAAAATTTTCTTCTAAGCTATTAAGAAAGCAGAGCTAAACTTATGATATTCATGATATAAATGATTCCCATCTATAATCGATCATTTGAAAATCTACTTAATTATTAGCCGTTGTATAGAACATAGAATAAAATCTTTATATATAAGAAAACCTCTGAGTATTCATGTTGGCTGTTCATTAGTACAAATATTTGCGTTTTCCCTATGGAATGTAATAACGTAGGCACATATTTTATTTTGACACGTGTAAAATTCTGGTTCATTATGAATATAAAATCTATATACTTCTACATGAGCTCCTAAATAGGTTTTTGTTTTTCATCTGACTCTCCTAAAGTCATAGTTTGAGTACAATTATTCTAATATAATCCTTGAACATGGTTATATACAAAATTTCAGTCTTTTATGCCTTATGCATCATCGAATTTTCCTTTTTTTAAAGATTAGTCACATATCATTTTCGGTATAAGTGTGAACTCTCGTAGTACGAAGTAAACTTCACACAGTGTTAGATTATAACCAGGGTTACCAAATTCAAATTATGAAAATCATGGATTTTTTTTCCTAAATCAGGAGAAAAATCAGGAGTCTTTTCTGTTGATATTTAACAGTCATTTGATGATATTTATATGCATCATAACTGTAACGATCAATAGTGGGCCAGGCTGGGTTGATACGTAATGACAAACTGAATAGAGGTG
>CAJNSZ010001055.1:0-37516 GCA_905329745.1 Rotaria sp. Silwood2 | reverse complement strand
AGGATAATATTCACCATGTTACAAGGGATCATATATCCAATTTTGAGCTTTTTTGAATTGGTAATAAATAGAAAACAACAATTTTTTCTGAGAGGGCCCAAGACTTATGGATCACCCTTTAGTAGTAACAACATATTTTCTATCACTACTTTTAGAAGCCTTTTTATCTATACCAAGATAAAGATCAAGAATGCATATGACAAATGCACGATTGCAATAGGATGCATGTTTATAATGATCGATCACCTGGATAAATATATCTTCTTCAATATATTGAACACGAATCATTAATGGTCGAAAAAAAGTCATTTTTCTCCTGATGTATTTTTTCTCCTCTTAGCTGCACTTATCACTTATGGCTTACAGACAATATGATGCAAAGAAGTCTGCTCTTTCTCATTGTATACCCACTATTTAAAAAAAGAGCAAAGTATAGAAGTTTAAAGTTACAAAGGCATACAGCGAAAATATTTTTGAAGTGAACAGTATAACAGACGTTTACTGCAATCATTATCTACCTAATATTCAGTGAATGAAATAGACTTTTTTTAAAGTACCACTTAGAAGAAATATTCTATGACAGTACACCCAATTTTTATATAACTTTTACCATTCTTACATCGTCTTAGTAAATGTAACAAATGGACTTTCAAAGATTGCTCTCAGTCTCATCCTCATTTTATACTATTCTTTTCTTCTCTTATCAAGTTGTTAATGAAACTTGACAACATTTTATTTGAATATTATTTGTTTTCGAAAAAAAATACTCGACAAACATGCAATAAATTGGATTATTCTTTTTGATAATTTTCAACTCTCCAAACAGAAATAAAGTTGTGCTTAGCTGTAAACATTTGTATGAATCTCTTTTCTGAATAAACAGAATTTCACTATGAACATATTATACCTCAGATTATCATAAACCGGTGGTGGTTCATACATCTATATGCATATAAATCTGTTCTTCTCTTATTCAAATGATTATAAGTTTAAAGTAACTTTTAGCAGCAACTTCACTATAATGCCAATGCACATTGATCCCTGATACCTGTTTATTAGTTAGCACTATAATTATTATTATCATACTTCTCTAAACACCATATATATTAAAATACTATGTTATTTAGTTTATTGAATAATAATTTATTGTAGTTTTCCTAGTTTTTGTCTCATAAGGTTCATCACTGACTGATAAAATGTTTTGATAACGTGATGAGTACTACCAACAATTATTATCAATCAGAGATTTTATTCATAGATATCGCTTAAATTCTTTTGAATAACAAGATCATCGATTTGTATTTTATGAAAGTATTCTCTAACAAATCCTTTTAAATTAATCTTTCTGTTTCTATTTTAAAAAAAACTGTTGATAATGTTTTCGGAAACTTGACCCAACTTTGAGTTTTATAGGTAATGTGAGTCGTATCATCAACTGAATTCACTGCTTTATTTATAAATATTATTTATCATGTCCAAAATTGATTATGATAAATCTATTTCATGCAGTAATAATATCTATTGCTTACATATGTATCTTTTATTTCTATTGTACTCTATCAGTACAAAATATTTAATGATGACATCGATAGATCGAATTGTGATAACATCATTAAATATTTCAGAAAGAAAACAAGATATTTAGTACTTCTCTTTCAAATTCATGAACTATTTGTTTGTTTTTGAACATTCAAATTCAAGAAAATAATATGTCATTAATATCAAAAATACAAGAAACAATAAATTGAATTTATATGAGAAATAGTTTTATTAGCAGAGTCAGTCGATTTCGATGTTGTGCTTTTTGTTGTTCTTAATAAAGGTTCCAACTTTAACTTGGTCGATTAATGTTTGCTGTTGATGAATAGCTCGAATTTCGACGGGTGTCAAACATCGTGTGAAAGCATTGAGATCGGCTAAACGAGGCTTTCTAGATGCTTCTAATATATTACTGTCATACTTACGAAATAATACTAAATTAATAAGAAAATCGTTCTTGTCCATTTCATAACAGTATAAATAATACTGATTTGGTTTTGAAACATATTGTCCATCGATCCATACTCGATAATAACGGTGTGAATCAATTTTGTTCAAAACAATATGAGTCCATCGATCAGCAATCGATAAACGTTTTTCTTTGTCGAAATAATAATTTTGATCAGCACAGAGCACAATAGTCACACCATCGGCATTTAAACTTCCAATCTGTATATTTAATTCGGATTGATGAGGTAAAAAGACCCAAAAGGAGAAAGAATGTGACGATTGAAAGAATGATAAATGATAACCAAGTTCAACGAGTGTTTTATAATTACATGAATGTTCTGGGTCAGTCCAGGGTAAAAACTGACAATGACTTGATTGAAGATTGACTGGAAATAATGATCGATCGATATTGAACAGAAACTGTGGATTACAATATTTTTTGTAAATAGAGAAGTTAAAATAATATGATTTTTGTGAGCATTTTAACGATTGAGAAAAACGTTGATTAAGAAAATATTCGTCTTCCATAATCAAAGACTGCCAACGTCTACAGACATAAGCCATTTGTAATAGATCTGATAGTTGATCAATATATCGACGAATATGAAATAATAACTCATACGGCAATTGATCCATTTTGTCTGTTTTCGTTCGTTTTCTGGAGCAAAATGTTGTGCATACACAAGTATCATTATATATACATAATATAACCTTTCATTGTCGATCATTTTATGAGCATCGGACGAGCATTGTTTTCTTGGTCAATTATTAAACCATGAACGTCGACATATCAAAAATTGCAAATGCAAAAGCAGATAGAAATATCATTCTATTTAGATTGGTTCAAATTTTTTTGATAATTTTCTCTAGTCGACTATTTGACAAATAAATAACAATCGATTTGAACAGTTTTATGAAATTTTTTTTTTCTAATAATAAAAATGTACGCAACTTTGACATTTTTCATAACGTTCATTGTTATATTGAAAAGCATATTAATGCCATTTCAGTATTTGATCTGAAAAATACTATTTTATATTGTTTTAATAGTTTGTCTAAATATAAATAAAAAAAAAAGCTTTTAGTGCAATCAACATAACGTTGTGTGTGAATTTATTCTTCTTTTATCATCCACACCCTACAAAAATAGTTGCTCAGTATAGTGAGATTGCAGCATTTTCTACAGTTCCATATTGGACGAGAAATCTATAGAATCTTTCTCTCTCAATAGCACTAATATAACATAAGCACGAACATGCCACAAATCGGTTATTAGTACCGAATGAAATATTTAGTGTTGTAGTCTTGTGAAAAAAAAAAGTTTTTCACGAATGCATAGGGCAAATATTTAAACAATAATGATAATGATAAATAAGTAGTTTCGTTGTTCAAAACTCAGTACCAACAGTATTGAAATGGTCTTAGACAAGATATTGACAACTATTAATCTTAGATAACTCATTCGATGGCATGTTGACTAATTTATAACATTATTATTTATTCATATGATTAATATGTAACTTGTTTACATAAATAGATAGCTCAATCAAAAAAGCATAAGAAATTTTTGTCAGTCTCATTCTGTCTATTGCTTTATCTAGAGTTCATTCGAAAGTGAATATCATATTAATAAATCTCCAGATATGCAAAGAAGACAAAGATAAATCGATATATACTGAGCACAAAATAAGGTTTTTCTTGGTCAAAAATAATGTCTGTTTGAGATTTAAAAAGATACTAACGATATTTATCATGTCCAGTTTTGTCTGAGGAAGATACCTCTTTCTTAATGTGGAAACTCATTTTTCGTCGAAGACTATGTTCATTTGATAATTGAAAGAAAAGTCTAGAATGATTTCGTTTCTTGGCTTTTCATTCTCAAGATATCCAGACTTCTTCGTATTAAGTCCGCTTTCATGAAAAATTGACTTACGACTTCAAATTTTATATAAACAAAATTAATAATAAGATTAACTCATTGAGAAAACTGCAATTTTTCTACTATTTTCTCTCCTGAGACATTTAATTTTAGGAATTATCGTATATCTGAAAATAAGTTTTATTCATATGTTTTCATAATAGAAATGCTTACTGTTGTTACACATTCTACCAATTTCATTGAAAACTTTGTTTGTGCTTGTTATGATATCAATTTGTCGTATGGATTAATGAAAACTACAGCATTTTATTGAGAAGCACAGTAAAATTTCGATATTTCACAAACAAAGATTTACAAATAAATAATTTATTCTAAACTTTCCATAACCGATCAAATAAACATAATATCAGTAGCAAAAGAATCTCCTATCAGATAGATTCTCTCCTAAGTCGTTCTTTGATGCTCTTTATGGATAACTTCTAATCGATTCTTGAAAGGTGATACACACTCTATAATCATTCTATTCAAATGACTTGTTGCATGAGTTCACAAGCAAATGCGAAAAATATTTATCAATCAATATTATCGAGGTAAAACAGTTTAACATGCGTCATTATCATCACATTGAATTATTTTTATATAGTAAAAAGTATTCATACTTTTTTTAATCGTAAGACAATTAATTATCGATAGTTCTTCATATGTCAACTAGTATGTAAATTATCAAAATCAGAGTCACGGAACGATTTGATTTCATGCTTTTTTTTAAAGTTAAATAGGGGTGTGGGTGTGGGTGTTAGTATTTCTTGTACGGTCGGGCACACCCACATCTGCCCTCAACTCATTCCCGGCCGCATCCACACCCACCCACACCCACAACTACACTCACACCCACACTCCGTCAAATTTTGTGTAAAAATATGAATTATAACAAATTCCTGAAACAAGATTAATTAAAATAGATGAACGTTGGTATCTCACATCGAATCATTTATCTTCATTGATATTCTCCATTCTCCTATTAAAATATTCAATGTCAATATTTGTGTTACATATTGTTAGACTCGATGCAGAAGACAAGGGCTGCTTCCTGTGATCACAAGTACAATTTGCTTTGATTAATGCATAAATGTTCAAAACTGTTCATGATTAGAGATGAGATCATTACTTGTTTCAATTTTTCATCGTTCTTAGAGATGTTTAAAAGATGTACGGCAAGTATAACGCTAAGAAAGTAATATCATATCACAAATGTCTGGACTTGTGTTTGTTCGCATATGTATAGCTACAGAAAAGAATGCCAACTAAGTCTGATCTACTAATTGATATTAAACGACAGTACGACACACATCCATAAAAGAAAAAAGAACTGTAGTATTTAATCAAGCTTACTACCTTAGTAGATGCGTGCATAAGAACTACATCGTCAGAAAATTTATTAGAAAAGTAAAGCAGAACCAAAGAAATATGCTGAAATACATTTGGAAGAGAAGAGTAGTAAAAGAAAAGGATGACATAAACGATGATGCCTAGTACTGTCACATTCTTTTTTCTTATTTTTTTAACCGTAATATCATTTATAAACTTTCTTTGAATATTATCTAGGTTCAAAATAAGTATCTTGCATCTGTATTGATGTCTTTCAAGACCTTAGAATCTATTACAGTTCTCACATCTTCTATGTGATGTGCATTTTATTTAAAGTAGAATGAAACAATTTTTTTTATGGCTAGTTATCTATTGAAGAGTAACGAAGAAAGTTTCTTTCAAAGCGGACTGAAGCACTATTTTTGAAAAAAACAAGAAAAACATTTTTTTTATTTCATCGTTAAAAAATCTGTTGACAAGAAAAATAAATTCTCATTGTTCATGTATTTCGGAATGAACAGATGATTTGTGAGAATTAAATTTTAGAGATAATACAATAAACAAGAACAAAAGTGCAAGCATGTTAGATGAATGTGCCAAGCAGAGTAATATACTTCATAAAGTTTTCAATAAAAAAATTGGTTTATTTTCATTTCTCAGTCTGTATATTCTTCGAAGATTTTTTTTTCATGGTCTGTTCCAGAAATCATGTTTTAACTTATGATTGAATTATTTCTTCAACTACGAAAAGAATTCTGCATAATAAACCTATTCCATTGAAATGAGACTTGATTCATGACTGCTATAAACCCTATGATATGAGGACATAGTATTTTTTTTCTTGAGAGTATCTTCTTTTTATCTCTATTTTTCTCTAGAAGTTCGGGGAGATACAAACGAAATAGAATAACTTTTTAAAAGATAAATCTAAATATCTAATAGATCTGTATCATAAGATTGATAGGTCGAATCCGTTCCTAGCCAATACATGAACAAGTAATTCTTTAAGACCAAATATTACAATGAAACAAACGCAATAGTATTTTTTTTTACAAACAATGGAAAATAGTTTTTCAATAAAATAAGAGTGAAATTCAAAATTTTTTTGGGTATATTAATTAGAATGTCACTTTTGCCAAATATCTGTTGTGTATTCAGGGTATGATATTGAGTTATCTTTTAAAATTGTGGATAATAATAAGAATTATCAGTTATTTGCCTGCTTGGACCAAGCATATAGTTGAAGAGATTTAGATAATTGTATAAAATCAGCCAATGGATCATATCTATGAATGTTATGAAATTTATCTAGTAAGAATTCTATTTGCATCTATTTTCCTTCAAATTTCCAGATGCAGAGTTTTAGATGTTATTTTACATTATCGAATTTCTAAAAATCAGAAAAACAAAAAAAAAAAAAGAAATATGCAATCGATTATGATGATTAAGTGAATACAGAAATGTGTTCTTCCTTTCTAAAACGAATGCTTTTATTCGATAATAAAAATGACGTTTCCTACGTAAACAGAAATAAAACTATTTTAACAACTTGAAAAACTCTAAAATCCTTTGGAGCAAGCGTATCTATCAACTAGAAGCTGACATTATGAAAAATTTGCGATCAGTTCACTATATATAATATACTAGATATTTCGATTGATTTTAACAAA
The DNA here is from genome assembly GCA_905329745.1 of Rotaria sp. Silwood2. Taxonomy (NCBI): domain Eukaryota; kingdom Metazoa; phylum Rotifera; class Eurotatoria; order Philodinida; family Philodinidae; genus Rotaria; species Rotaria sp. Silwood2. The sequence goes on along the minus strand of CAJNSZ010001055.1, from coordinate 30,610 downwards.
CTTGAGTTTTATTTTATATTTTTTGTAAAATAATAAATATTTATGAATGACAATTCATACATCATCAAAGTTAGCTAGTTGAAATATCGTGAATATTAATGAAACAAATAATTGTTTGTATTATCAGTTTTAATCGTTCCTAAACAATATTTACATTTAACATGATAGTCTTATACATATAAAAGAGCATTTCTTGTTTTATGTTCTTTCAATATTAACTTATACATAAAGATATAACTTTGATGAATCATTTTGTTGAAGTTATTTTTGCTGACCTGCACATTCAATCATCATTATCATCAAATGATTCAGAATTTTATTTTTTTAATTTATAAAATTATTTGTAATTATTTTCCTTCAATAACATTTTTTTATCAATTAAAACATAAATAAAAACTTAATATAGTTAACTTAGAAAAATTCGTCAACTGTTATATTGTAATATTGTTTAACATTTTCCTTTATTCAACTGTTACAATGCTAAAAGTGTATATGTATGTTTTGCTATCATCAGTAATGTCAATGCTCGAATGTGAAATATTATATCTTTTAATATTTTATATTTATTATAATCATTGATGAAGCGACATCCACGTGTGAAATATAGTCGCTGGCTATATGATAAACCGATTGTTTACTTAGGAAGAAATTCGCTTCATGCATCAATAATTTGATCGTTTATTTACATTTGTGAAATATATATGATGAAAGACAATCGTCGAGCGCAGTTATATATAAAAAATACATGTCGTTTTATCCCTCATACACTTTCAAACATTCTCACATTTTTATCTGTCTTTATCCTGAGTTATTTCTCATCAATATTGTTTCAATGAAGATCAATTCAAAAAAATATATATTCGAAGTAAGAAAATCAAAATAGTACATTTGACAGACGGAAGGCAATTATGTTACTCTTATTTGAAATTGATTTCATCGGTTCTTGTTCGATAAAAATGGCAAGATACCATTGTATATATCGAAAAGAGATCTATGAAAATATTTCATTGAACATGAAACATTTCTATCTATATTACTACTCTTTCGACTTAAACTGGAGTTATTCGAAACTTTCTATCAGAAGTGATGCATCGATTTCGTTTTGTGTATCGACTGACTTGATTGTAGGATAAATTCATGAGAAATGAACCATGTTTTTGTTTAAAAAAGACTTTCTTTACACTTTTGATATTGAATTAGATAGCAATTCTGTCAAAAATACATCACTAACCTATTAGGCTAACATCTATTTTGACTATCATTCGACCTTTTTATCTTCAAAATAGATGATGAATGTGAAAAGAAAATCTTTGCTCACCAAAAACTTCGTTTCAGTTCTCATCGATTTAATATAAAGCAATTTGTAAGCAGCACGAACACAAAAAATGCTAATCACTCAATATTAAAATTGAACTAAATATTTTATTTGTAATTACAAAAAAACTAAATTATGTAACAGCAGTAATAATAGTGAATGTGTACTATCTATAAGAATAGTTTTACATAATCGTACAAGTTAAAACTTTAAGAATAGTTGTTATTTTTTTTCTATGTAGATCTATTTCTTTATTATATATTTGAAAATTTAGTTATACGAATCAAAATATTTGAGATGAAATTTATCTGCAATAGTAGAGTGTGCACTAGGGGGAAAACACGTACTCCCGTACTCCGAGTACAAGGGAGTACATGGGAGTACAAGGGAGTACAAAAGAGTACAAGAAAGTACAAGGGAGTACATGGGAGTACCAGGGAATGCATGAGAGTACAAGGAAATACAAGGGAGTACATGGGAGTACAAGGGAGTACATGGGAGTACAGGGGAATACATGGGTATACAAGGAAATACATTGGAGTACAAGGAAATACATGGGAGTACATAGGAGTATAAGGAAACACATGGGAGTACAAGGAAACGCAGCGAACGTAATAATGTACCACAAATCGACCCCAAATATATCTCGAAAAAGCATTGCACGATTGATTTTTTTTCTTTTGTTGATTTATAAACGACCTCGAATCAAGGGGGAAAACACGTGCCCCCCCCTACTACGAGTACTCACGGGATACAGAGAGTACATGGGAGCACAACGAACGTAATAGTTTATTCCGAATATTTTTTGAGAAAGTATTGCAAGACTGGTTTTTTCCTTGTTTTAATTTTTAAACGACCTCGAATAATAGCAAGTGGGAAACGGTACTCCGGGATCTCAGATACTCCGATACTTTAGCTGGTACTCCGGTACTTCGGATCGTACTTCGCATCGTACTCCAACAGCTAAGACATGCTTTGTGTTGTTCGCAATGGACATTTCAGTGAGAATCTACCATCTTCCATCATGTGTCTCAGCAGTATAATTCAAATTATCAACTTTACTCTTTGCGTTGGATTTCAGCTTGGAGTACTGGAGTATCGTCGGAGTATCATCGGAGTACTGAGATACGAGCCGGAGTATCGAAGTATTATTGAAGTATCGCAGTATGGGAGTCTCAAGTCAGTAGTCAATAGTTGTAATTCCCACCACACTTCATTTCACGTTTGAGAATCATAATGATCGAAAAGAAGCAACGAAGTAATTAAATGTAAACACCTCAAAATGGGTTCACCCTTTGGTATTTCCGCCAAACTCAGACACTTCGGGCGTACTCCAATACTCTGACAAATACTCTGATACTTCAAGTCATACTCCATACCTAATTTTGTTATTCTGAGTCTTGTTGCGATTCTCGTGAGCCAACTCCGATGCTTTTAATACGTGTTTGGCACTTTTGATGGATCCGAAGTCAGCCGTTTTCCCCTTGAATAATAGGTTGTTTAGTAGACAAAGCAACTAGGGTGGTATCTAGTGGACGAGACGTCACATTCCTCTTTTTCGTCTTTTTTATAGTTGAACGCAAGGGGGAAAAGGGGATTTCCAAGATTCCGGATCCCTGAGAGTACAATGGGAATCTTTGAAATTCCGGAAGTACGATGTATCTTATAGGGGTATTCATAAGTCCACATGGGCTCTCTTATGGAGGTACCTATAAGTCCTCATGAAGTATCCTATGGGAGTACTATAAGCAAGAGGAAACTGCAGACTTCCGTACTCCACGAGTCCCTGGAAGTCCCTAGGAGTTCCAAGGACTCCCACGAAATCTCAAAGAGCTCCAAGGAGTCCCATAAAATACAGGAGCGCAGCTCTTTACACATTAGTTTCTTTTCATTAGTGTTTAACCTTTGACCTTTAGCCTTTGATCTGAACAGTCAGACCAGTATGATGCATGCAGGTGCTACTACTTCGGAATATGTCAAAGTAGCGAGAAGATCCAAAGGAGTTCCAAGGAAATCCCGGGAAGTCCCAGGCAGTTCCATAAAGTCCCTCGAAATTCGAAGAAATCTCATGAAATCCTGGGAAGCTCAGGAGTCCGCGAAAGTCCCAAGGGGTTCCTGGGAGTTTCGAGGAACCCCTAGGAGTACGAAATCTGGGAGTCTGCTGTTTTTTCCTTGCGTGTGAGTGGCGTTCTTATCACAGTTTGCGTTCCTACCTAGAAGCTCTTGAAAATCTATGACGATTAACGCTAGATATCTCTTTAACAGTTAGCGGTATCCGACATCCCTCCACGAAATAATGCTTGAACAGTAACTGGAACTACCGCAAGATAGTGCTTGAAAATTTAACAATACCAAACATCAATAGCCCTTGGTGAATTATGAGTACCTTCATAGGATAGGCCATGAAGACTTATGGGTGCCCCCAAAGCATAGGTCATGAGGACATGAGTATTCCATTCAAGAAGAAATAAGAATATTTAAAGTGGTTGACAAAAGTACCTGTGATACGGTCTCCTACATAAGAATTGTATCTCACAGATTCCTTGTACTTCGGTGTACTCCCAGAGCCCAGAGAGTACAATGGGAGCACGGGAGTACATGTTTTCCTCCTTGCTGGGTCCTCATGTACTTCCGTTGTACTCCCGGAGTCCAGGGAGTACAACTGAAGTACGGGACTACAGCGGAGTATAGAGATTACTGGAGTACATGGTTTTCTCCTTGAGAAATAGGAATATTTAAAGTGGTTGACGAAGGTACCTATGATACGGTCTCCTACATAAGAATTGTATCTCACAGACTCCTTGTACTTCGGTGTACTCCCGGAGTCCAGAGAGTACAATGGAACTACGGGAGTACAGCGGAGTACATGGAGTACGGGAGTACGTGATTTCTCCCTTGCTTTCACGTTACAGTGTTAAAGTATGTTACTTTAACTTTGGCTTTAACGTTAAAGTTAAAGTTAAACTCCCACCCCTATGTTGGACTCCCTGTACTCCCATGTACTCCCGAAGTCCAGGGAGTACAATGGGAGTACGGGAGTACAATGGGAGTACGGGAGTCCGGGAGTACGTGTTTTCCCCCTTGAGTGTGCAACATAGATCCTAGATTCGTATTGCCAATGTAATGATTAATTTGTGAAAACTATGCTATTGTTTAGAATCGTTTCAATATTTTTCACAATCGAAAAATTTTTAAAAAAATGACTTGATTTCAAACTTTCTTTATCTTACTTAAAAGAGAATGAAATTATTTTCCAGTTTGATTGTATTAAGTTACAAATTAATTACACTACACACTACATTTTTTATTATGTTAACATATTTTAAAACTGTAACAATATTAATGAGAAAAATGTTGAGTTTCAGATGTTTTTTTCACTCTATACTAAAATTAAATGGAGAACTGGTAAGTTATTGAGAATTATACTAGTTATTAATAAATAGCTATTAGCTTAGCAGAGATTTAATGATTTACGAGTACGGAAAACTGAATATCTAACTAAGTACTTTGCAGGAACAAGAATTTTCAGATATGTAAACAATAGAAATTCCAATCATTGAAGTATGTCATTCATCAGATAAGTCATCCGTATAGTGTTATTCACCAATTCTCGGTTGTGTAATTGCTTTCATGTTGATTTTAGTGGATTGATGTCTGATCACATAATAGCTTGAGTATAGTAAAAATAAAGTTATAGATAGAAGTGATCTAACTGTAGATAGTAATATTCGAGTGGTTCAACTTTCAACAATATTCATTAGATGTCAGAGATCCAAATAGGTCACGTTTTCCAGGCTTGTGCGGCCTGTCAAGTTTTTCAAACGAATACAATCATGATAACATACCAGAAACGAGATGTCTAAATAAGGCACTAAGGCTATTGCTCGTACCCGATCCTGACCTGCCTATGATAGGTAACACCCGTGATTTTCAGACCAATGAAAATCAGAGATTCAAGCAGTTATGAGCCTGTCATTTCCACTAGTCTGAAAACCATGAATGGTGCCTATGACAGCCAGGTCACGATCGAGTTAAACAATAGTCCTAGTGCCCTATTTGAACATCTCGTTTCTAGTATGTTATCATTATCATATTCGCTTGAAAAACTCAACAAACAAGTGATCTGTTTGGACTTCTGTTAGACATTCTCTATAATATAATACGAGTAAAAAATTAACTAAAACGCATCAGTAAAGACCAGTAGTCAATACTAATTTCATCTACAAATGAAGTGATATTCATGATGTTTGTTTTACAGAACTTTTAGAAAAAAATGGGTTATTTATAGATTGATAAAATTTTTTGGCATTGACATTTGAAGAACATATAAAATTCATAAAATGCTTTTGACTACCTTACTGTGTTCAATTTCAATAATAATCAGTGCAATTTATTTGTACATCAAATGGAAATACTATACTCTACGTGATCCAGTTCCTGGTCTAAAACCTGAATTTTTATTTGGTAATCTTCGTCAACTTGGAATTTTTGGACCAAATCGTCAACTAATTGATAGTTATGATTATGCTGCTGAGAAAATGCAAATAAAATTTGGAGATATATTTCAAATTTGGATAGGTGCATTTCATTCTTATGTATTTTGTCGACCAGAACATGCCGCACAAATTTATGAAGATCGTCATATATTTGATCAGGGTGACATACATAAGGAAACGTTTGGAGTACTCAGTGAAAATCTTTTTATCACAACTAAAGGTCCAAAACACAAACGACATGCTAGAGCAATTTTACCTATGTTAAAAAGAAATAAATTTCTATCGCAAATATCGAATATTATCGGATGTGTCGATCAATTAATTCAAATTTGGAAAATTCGATATGAGAATAAAGATGATGTTATATGTACAAGTATATGGAGTGATAATCAGCATATGATGTTGGATATGTTCACATTTTTAACATTCGATTATGATTTAGGCAATTTAAAGTATTTAACTAAAGTAGCAACAAAATTCACTTCCCATGAAAAATATCAACCATCCAATTTTGGTCAAGCATTATTGGTATGGATCGATGGATATAAACGGGTTCTTAGCAATGGTATGCCATATATTGTCAACTACTATCTATTGAAATTTGATCGAAAATATCAAAATGCATTGAAAATAATTTACAATCATGTGGAACAAATTATTTCAAAATATCAAATGGAAATGAATCCGAATGATAAACCTGTTAATCTTGTTTCGTCACTAGTATCTTCATTACAAAAAGATGAAGCATTAGAAAGAGCAAAAAGTGAAACTGAAAAACGAGGAATTACAAAAAAAGAATTATCCGATGAAGTATTAGCAATGATTATCGGTGGTTTTGATACGACATCAAGTATTCTATCATGGTTTATATATTATGTAAGTAAACATCCTGAAGTTCAAGAAAAAATGAAAGAAGAATTAAGACAACATAATATTACACAAGATACATCATTAAATGATTTCAATTTACTCGATAAATGTGAATATATTGATTGTGTTATCAAAGAAACATTGCGATTGGCACCACTTATCATCGGTTCATTTCGAACAGTTACCAAAGATGTTACTGTTGATGGAGTCCATATTCGTAAAGGAGAAACAGTTCTTTCAGCATTCTCTTTGATGCAACGGGATCCAAGATATTGGAAATTAGATCCAACACAGTTTATTCCTGAGAGATTCTTTGGTCCAGATGCTCCCGATGCCAATCATCATCCATGGGTGTTTGCACCGTTTGGTGGTGGTCATCGTACTTGTGCTGGACAAGACTTAGCACGATTCGAATTAAAGTTAATTGTTGTTCGTTTTATGTCATGCGTTACTTTTGTTGATGCACCTGGAAATAACGGTGGTCGTTGTCAAGGAATGGTCGTTACACCAAAGGAAGTTGCTGTTTTCATCAAATTCGATTAATTTTCTAATATAGTACTTAAATAGTTTCGTAATATTTTTTCTATGCATAGTTTTAGATTAGATAGAATACTAATCATACATTGTTCTTTATTCCTTTTTTTCATTTTAACTTCTTTTGAAATAAATTTCTCTTAGACATGTAGAATCAGAGATTTAAATGATGTGGGTATGAATCTCACCTCTTCTTGCACGGACACTCACACTTACGCTCTTATATTAATCAAAACTATTTTATTTTTACTAAGAAACACAAAATGTTTATAGTTATTTGTGTAAGTTATCCATGATATTTTTAAGCATTAAGATGAATTCTTAAAAAAAGAGATGAATAATTAAGAAGCTGTTGAAAACGATGATTAAGATTTGAAAATGTGTCATAAATTTTCAAAACCATCAAGAGAATCAAATGTCTCAGTGAGAAATTCGCTAGATAAATTTCCAATACAACTTATTGATCGATTGAATTTTCTATTAATATAAAAATAAAAAAAAAAGGATTCTTATTGACTGTTCACATAACTCGGTAAATTAAGCTATTGAAAACAGATCAATCTATGCTTTTTGGGTGTGGGGTGTGGGTGTGGGTGTGAGTGTGAGTATGGTGTGTGGGTGTCGGCGTAGGGGTGGGGGTTGGTGAGTAGAAGACCCACACCCGCACCTCACACGCACATCCACACCGACATCCAAACCCAAACCCACACTCACACACCTACACCCTCAAGCTGGATATGACTGCGAAGGAAAGAACCGTGTGGAGCCTGAAAACGTTCAAAAACAAGAAGAATCACACATAACATACGTGCACAATAAAAATCGCTTTAAATTTATTTAAATCAAATCATAATTCTTCTTGATGATGATTGAATGGTAGGAGTCAGGTCCGCAAATTTTATCAATCGAAGAAAACTTTGAAGATTATCTAGAGTTGAAAGCGGAGCGATTCAGTTCGGTCAACTGATCTTATCAAGATGCTTAGGTAGCTAAATTCTTAATGTGTCATATAGTGTAAGAAATTTTCATCCATCTCGTCGAATACTGTCAATGAGGCAACCATAATGACATATTGTTTCATGAAAATCAGAAATCGAGTCAAATATGCAGTATGTGTTCACTCTTCCTGCGTTGCTAAAACGAACCAAATGATATTTCTCAAAAAAACATACAACTCAAAATCACAAATTAAGGAAGAATTGAAATAATCATATTGTTTGTGAATGAAAATGAGAATGTAGTTCTTCATTACTAAAATTATCAGAGTATGATCGATTTCCAAACAATGTAAAATATTGATAAAACCGCCTCTTTAACGATTCATATTGATATTAATACAATTGTTGTGATCATTGTCTAGTTGTAAAAAAGGGTGTGGCTGTAGTTGTTAATCCGGTCTTCAGTCACACTTACACGCACACCCATACCCCTCAAACAATTATATATTCGGATAGCCCATGGAATTCTCTACAACTCTATATATATGTACACATTTTGAATTGCGCTTGTTTGCTAAAAATATGTTTCGAAGTTTAAATAAATGATACAGTGTTGTTTGATTGAAGCTTTAAGACAAAACCAAAATAAAGTTAGTTATTGAAGAGTAAGGACTCTTGAACTGTTTTGTGTTATAAATGACAGAACAAAAGGAGAAAAAGGAACGCATCACTCATGAATATATGTAGGTTAGTTGTTTTAGAAGAACATTCTACTCGAAGAAAAAACGCATGTAGTTTCGGAAAGGATCGAAAGTTTGATATTTTAGCTTGTATAATTGCCAAGTTGTATTATAGTGTAAAGAGTACTGTGATGGAGTAATTATTTCAATGATAAGGTTCGCGATGCTGCTGTCTTTGTAATGGTCTTCACAACATCTATAACAAATAGAAAATTCATAGTCTATTCCTAGTAATCGATCTCCTAATTGTTCAAATATGTAATTAGCATTGTTGACATTCGTGTCCCAAATTTATCATTTTCAAACTAATGATCAATGTGAAATTATATTTTATCATCAAAAAACCGTAGAACATCCTAAAAATTTGTCTCAACTGAACTTCATCATATTGTCAAAAAAGGTTATACTCAAAACATACGTATCATTCACGTACATACTTTTTTGAGTTGTGATGGTTCGTTATATTTTGAATATGATTTCAAATATTGGAGACAATACACTTTGAAATTAATAATACTATTACGACTACTCTCGCTGACCTTTTTCTGCCCAAAACTCTTCTCTATAATAGTGCGACTATTGTTTTACAGGTTCGTCGCAGTGTCTCACTTCTATAGTTCGATCCATTTGAACGTATTTCAACATTCATTCACACTTTGAATTATTCCGTTAATCACTAACTATCAAGAATTGCATTAAATGACTTCTATTTTTAAAGTAGAAAAGATCATTTTCTTTTTCACGTGGATGACTACAGCATCGTCTTATTTGAATATCAAAACTACAATAAAAATAGATAGAAGTAAGTCAGATAAAGTTTGGTCAGATATTTCGCACTTTACTCAGCGAAACATGAGAAGACGATCTCTTTTACCTGAATTTACCGTTGAGATATCTTTCCTTGATACACTTGAGGCTGGTACCATTTGGTTCACTATGACAGAAAAAAAAAGATTCATGCAATTCTACCACTAAAATTAATAGCAAAGTATTTACTAACCACAGCTTGTACTATTAACAGTATACCGTCGTACTACGCCAGAACCATAATCAGCAATATACACATTCCCGATTGAATCGAATTTAAACCCGAAACTAACCATAGAAAATGAAATCACCACCGTACCCCAAGTTGAGTCTGGATAGAATCGATACAATCCACCACCACTCAGTACGTACACTATGCCATACGTGTCAACAGAGACGTCAGTTGGAGAATCGATTTGTCCGTTTGCACCAGCGACTGTTATGCCTGAAGATGATCCTGATGGCCATTTTTGAATTCTGCCGTTGTTACGATCGGCAATATAAAGCGCAGAATTTTGGTCAAGGTAAATGCCCATTGGACACGAAAGTAGACTTGAATCACTTCCAGCAGCACCAGATGAGCTTCCAGCTACTGGCCATCCACTACTTGACCACCGCGACCATTGCATCACTCGATTCATCGAACAGTCTGACACAAAAACAGTGCTCTGCGCATCGACTGCTATGCCCCAAGCAGTTCCTATTATACTGTATAAACCCCAACTTCCACTCGCTGCAACTTCACCAGTGATCGGTGGTGATGTGGACATGAATGAAATATTATCATATTTCATTATTCTATGATTGAACATATCAGAAACATATAAATTTTCGTACATATCAATGAGTGATGCCGATGGGTTATTAACTTGACTAGCACGACTGCCAACCCCACTGGTCAAAACTATTCCAGTCAAGCTGCCATTAGAAAATTTGATAATACGATTATTTCCTCCGTCGCTAACATATATATTTGAATAGCTGTCAATTGATAGATCCCATGATCCATTCAGTTGACTTGTGCTACTCCCAAGTGTTTCATCTCCCGCAACGATAACTGAATTTTGGTTCCAAGTTAAGCAAGGTGCATCTAAAAATGATTAGTCAGGAGCTTGTTTTTAACATTGCGCAACACTGTAGCTGTAATGCAGAATAGACTGTCTTCACTATCTCTCTTGAAGGTGAGGGTGTGAGGAAGAGTAAATAGTAGACCCACCCTCACACCATCATCCTCAATATTTATTTTCACACTTTGATCCATTTTTCTCTGTACGAAGACATACCACAAGCTAAGGCTTTTCGAGACACTTTTCGCTTTTGTTAGACTCCGATGAGAAAATAAAATCTGTAAATTCAACATCGCAACTGAAAACACTGGGAAAAAATTAAAAAGAAAAAGAATTGATCATCTATGTGACTCAATGAGTTCTACAACATATAAAAAAACGAGCGGCTTTTGATGATCCGTCTCTTAAACAATGATCTACTTACTTATGGTTGTGGTTCCTATTAATCCTGTTGCTGATGCTGTTGTTGCGGACGCTGTTGTTGATAATGCCTTTGTTGCTGTTAGTGCTTTTGTTGTTGTGGATGCTTTTATGGTTGTTGTTGTTGATGTTTTTGTGGTTGTTGTTGATGCTTTTGTGGTTGTCGGTGCTTTTGTGGTTGTTGTTGATGCTTTTGTGGTTGTTGGTGCTTTTATTGTTATTGACGACTTTGTTGTTGTGGGTGCCGTTGTTGTTACTGCAGTGAATATTTCAAGATGCACGAAGAAATGACATCAAAAATTTCTTTGATAGAAATACTCGTGGTTTAGATATGCGAACGTATGTTTTTCAAAGAATAAAATATCCTTTCCGCAATAGAAGATCATGTTTTTTCCTTATGGAAATTTACATCCTTCATGCAAGTGTCGTCTTTTATTTAGGACTATTTTCTGGTTCGTCGAAAACTAGAAAACAAGAAGTTTTTGGGAAAGTTTTCTTCTAATTTAAACGCGAACTTTATCGATTAAGTGTCTGAAATAAAGATTTTCTACGTGATAAATCTATGAAAACCGCAGCAACCCTCTGCTGCTCAATTGTAGAATTTAGAAATCTTCCCACTTTATAAACATTTTCCAAAAATGATGATCTTTTATTAAGTCACCCGAACTTTTTCGTTGAAGTGGTCTTCTATTGCGAAGGAGTGGCGGATAGGAGCTTTATACCGATCCCTTCTTACTTATAAGAGATCTCTGACAAATTAGGATGCGAAGCAACTAGTATTCTACATACTCGGGAAATTTTAAGTTCTTAGAATTACGGTCCGATGCGTTAATCATTGAAAGACTCCGTAATTTTGAAATGTGCATAAGTTATTGTTGAGTGAAATAGAAATGTTCTAAGCCTCGTATCTCTACCAGATTTTCGGTTTCTTATTCCAAAAAGTTATATTTCCTTAATAGAATATGCCATCTGACTCTATCTTCGAATTCTAGAAGTACCTGTCGATCTAGAAACCGTTGATGTCGTTGCAACTGAATTGTACGGTGGACATACTTGAGAGACAGTAAATGCTAATGGATAACACATTGGTTGATTACAACGAGTGCTGTTGATACAAACAGTACAAGGTACTGTACACGTCATATTGTAATTCGAGCACGTCGTCAAGCTTGAACAAGGAAGAGCTGAAAAACCACATATACCACCCGATCCAGAGCTAAGTGCCATGCATTCACAGTCAGGATTAGTCGAGCAAGACGCTGCTCGACCGCCACACGTCGACGGTTGACATTGCGAGCCAGCTGGTAGTTGTCCTTTTTAAGACTGAAAGTCTAGTGTTGGTGATATGATAGATGAATACAGTTACCTGATACGCTTGCAACGCATCTAGACAATCAAATTATATGGCTCTATCAAATTATTTATCGGTTAGAGATGAACAACTTACATTAAAGCAGAAAGTACAATCCACATGTTCGTCGTAGTAATAAAAATTTTGTATATGAGTTACTTGATTTTTATACTCATTCTGCAACTATTTATAGGCTTTTTTTGTGAAAATAATGTAAGGAGCTTCAAGAGTAAAAAAGAGCCGAGTTTTGATCTTGTTGAATTATATATGATTCGATGCAGTTTGATTTGATGATTCAAAATATGTTATCGTCATGTTTTTTTTGTAAATATACAACACTGCCCAAAGTTATAAGTAGAAGAAAAATGTTTTGGTTCTTCTGGCATTTGCCCATTTCTTTGCAACTCTTGAGTTAATCTATCTAGTCTTGCATACACAATCAAGGGTGTTGTATCCGTATTAGTGTAAAAAGCGAAAAGGTAACCCGTTTATTTGCCTATTCGTTTTTACTGTATACTTTAAAGTATTTTTAAAAGAAATGAAAAAAATCGAGACATGTAGTAAATTGCGCGCTTGTACATGTCTTCTCCAATGAAATGGAAGCAATTGTGTATTAAGATACTGGTCATTTTCATCACCATTATTCCTCACATTTTCCAGCTTGATAAAAAAAGATATTGTTGAAGCCATTCTCCAACATCTACGATTTATTCAAATAGAAATCAAACACACTATTAAAATGTGATCTAGTATGATTAAAATTAATATGAAAAAATGATTTTTTTTTATCATAATAAATTGTTTAGACAATCATGATCAAATGAAATAAAAAGACGAATAGTTCATTGTTTTTTGTCCATCGATTCACTTGATGTTGGTACCAATTTTATGGGCGATATTTTATGTTCCCTATTGTATTCTTGTTTGAAATTCGTTAAGCAGTTAGAAAACACATCTATTTGAAGTTTCAATAGTGAAATTAAGTTATTCTTAAATTTTTTGCTTGTTTTCGCTGGATGTTCTAACTAGAAGCCATTTCTTTTGTTTGCTGTTCTATTTAGAAAAAGTATTCCTATATAAAACAGTTGCCGTCTTTTCCAACTACTGCTAATTAATTGTTCTAATTAGGAAATTGTCTCTACATATATTATAATAGGAATAAGTAAAATCGTATTCACATCAGCGCCGATGTCAACCAGTGATCAACCTGTTTGGTTATCCTTTTTGAATGCTTTATTAAAGAGATTGATATTATTAAAAAGGGTGTGGGTGTGGGCGTACTTCTAGCCGTTATTCATGTAAATCATACTCACACCCGTACCCACATCCTATTATTGAAAGCTAGTTGTATTGTTGGAATTAAAAAATAAAAGTAAAATTTTTGAAAAAAAAACGGCAAAAACTTTGTTGACAACATAAGAGTATACAACACAATAGCTAAAAGCTTTGTCGGTGTGTGACTGAGACAAAAAGACAATACACCTACACTTTCACTACACACCCCACATCCTATCCAATCACATCCACCGTTTACTATTATTCTTTCTTAATCATTTCTTGACCCTAAAACGAGAGAATTTCGTCTTCGCTTGATATGACGAACATCAGATGAATTCAAGGTTAGGCACGATTCTAGATTCTGACTTGCTTTAGTATAAAAACTTGAATAATTAGGCGAATGAAGAATTATGAATGAATATACTTTTTGTACACCTATGAAGATCGGAGCTTCATAAAAAGGTGTTAAGATCTCTCTGAAAACTCTCTATTACATAAACTATGAATAACAAATTGATTGAATGGCTTTTATGTAGCGTTGATATTTGAATTACACATTGTTAAAGACATTGAAGAATGAATATTAATAAAATACTTTCTCACCAACGCTAACCACCGTTTAATTTGAAGATGTTATTAATCAACAGTGCAAAAACATTCTTCATTCATCAGGCATCCGTCTTTTTCTACAGATTGTATAAAAAAAAAGAGGCGAATATCATTTCTTCACAAAATTAAGAACGCTTATAAATAGACAAAACTATTGAAAGACTTCGATTTATTCAAATTTATTCAACTCAAGGTTCTATCTCTTATAATTAATCGCTTTCTTTTCTTCTCACAATGCTTTTATGTTTACGTTTAATGAAATCTCTTAGTGATCATTAGGATCGAGTATATGTAGTCCAGAAGATTCTTATTCAAACTTTAAATCCATGAGCTCTACCTCATGGTATCCTTAGATCTACCAAAACTAAAAGGAAAATTTGATGATCGTAGATGATACTATAGAAAATCTAAACAACTAAATACATTATATAATAGAGTTCATTGATTTGTAGTTGAAAACAGATCTCTAAACAATCTCGAGTAAAAATACTTGATTTTATTAAAAATCTCACTCGAAAGATTTGATTAATTCTATGCATGCGAAAATAGATTCAAGAAAAGAGAAAAAGGAACTCATCAACGATTTATTGAAGATATTTGTTCCATGGATTTACAATACTCTTCGATTACTTAATTATGGATGCACATAGGTAATAAGCATTAAATATTTTCGCTTTTTTTAGCACGAATTAAAAGACTAATTGGCACTACAGATGCTCGTTGATCAGTTTTCCATTGAATCGTTGTAGATGGGAGATGTGGACAAATATTGGGTTTATTAGAACCAATTTTTTTAATATGAGTTGGATTTTGTTTGCATTGAAGAACTACTTGAAAATCATACGATACATTATTGATTGTCACTTTGTTAATAGGGCATACATGTTCCAGAGATGCATAATTTATCGAAGGAGATGTATAAATATGACGTTGATCTGGTAAGTTAACAACAAATTTTTTACCAGATAGAAGATCGTCACCAGGAAATGGTATAAAACGGTTATGAATAATATCATCAAGTTTATCATGTGATGTACCGTAGAAAGTGGTATACCAATTTCTAAATATTTTGTTATTAGTAGCAAATCCTTTATCCACATGAATTGCAAATAATGACCAACCTATTGGGACTGTAAAATCACTGCCAGCTACAGTTAAAATATTCGGTCCCGATGATTCATAATGAATAGGGCAGTAACATTTATTATATCTTCTATTAAAGTATTGTCGATTTAAATGTAAGCTTTTTAAATATTGTAAACACACTCTTCGTGGACATTGGTCAATACCTAGTGGTATAATATAAAACAAAATTATTTTTATATATCTATGATTTCTCACATTAGAAGTGTATAAGGTTTTGTAATTTGATGTAGAAATATTTCAGTTTAATTAAGACTTGTCTTTGAATCTAGCTTTGAACTTGATTTCAAGTCAACTCGGTTCAACAAATCTACTTAATGTAAAGCGTAAGAATATTGAAAGGAATCGAAAGATTTCCTCATCTACATGTACACTTGAGATTTGGTTTTATTTTACTGCGACTAGAAATCTCAAGATGTATTAGGTTGAAACGAAATTCAAAATGTTCGACCCTAATCGCATCCAAACGAAAGCCACACTTTGAATAGTAGCGAAATTAAGAAATGCTTGTTAGTGCAAACCATGTCGGAGCTGACATGTGACGCTTATAGATTTCTCACAGCTTTATCCTAATGAAATCAATGAAACATCCTCAGAAATGATTCATAGTACTTGTGGAAGTGTATCTAATATGTTTCGATAGGGTCTCTGCTGTCCTCGGCTTTAGATGTTGATTTGTTCTCTAAACATTTGACCATAAGAGCTCAAAATCTGTTTAGAGAATCATGCAATTGTTACTCTAAATTTTTGAAAGTCAAAAGAAATTCTAGTTCAAAAATCATAGCTAATTAGTAATTTACTTTAATATGCATTAATACTTAAAGATTAGGTCTATTC
The DNA here is from genome assembly GCA_905329745.1 of Rotaria sp. Silwood2. Lineage (NCBI taxonomy): Eukaryota > Metazoa > Rotifera > Eurotatoria > Philodinida > Philodinidae > Rotaria > Rotaria sp. Silwood2. Next base: position 14,205 of record CAJNSZ010001055.1, on the reverse strand, counting down.
ATTGTTACCAAGATTCATACGGTAGAATTCTTCCAGTATAAATGATAACATAAGGCCTTTACCTATATCCATGCATTATCGAATGAGCTATAAAACCTCGTTTGGTGCGGAAATGTCAGTGCATAACAATCGTGCAATTCAATAAAATATACTAGACTGAAAGAGATCTGTCTTCTTGTATTCAAGGTGTACCTGCTGGTGTCGGTGCTGGAGTACTCGGAATTGTACTGGGCGAGGAACCCATCTAGAATTAATAATAAATAAAGCTTGATAAACACAGAAAGTAACACTTACAATTTGACTACTTAGTTACTAAATTAATTTTATCATAAATATTTGCGAACTTTTTTGTGAAAATTCTCGTAAGTAAATGAAATTAATTAGTTGGAAACTTCTGAGCGTTACGTTTTTGAAAGATAGTTATATTCTAAGAATAGGTTGGAAAAAGCCTACAAAATAATATTCAACAGAAAGAATCGCATCTGTGTAATCGTAAATCATGTTTCTAGTTGATTTCGTAAGAAGTGGTAGGAAGAAAAATATTTAAAACAGCACAATGGTAGAAGCCTGCAACAGAAAATAAGAAAAAAAGAGAGAAAGAAATAAAGTCACATTTTATTTTACTCTTCCTAAGGCAAACAAAACAAAAAGGTAACTGAAAACTAAAAACATAAGTTGCATTAACACTACCAAGAGGTTTGTAAAACATCAACATCTAATAATGGAACGTCGGTGTAATGCATGCAAAGCAATTACACCATCATACAATGTTAAAGCTTGTCCAAGTTGTAGACATGAATTTCATGGAAATCACCATCGTTCAGCATCGTCCAATGATACAACTCACAAAGTGTCATCGAAACATGAGCCAAAGGATCTGAGCAAATCAGAAAACAATAAATCTTCACAAGGTGCAACTGCCAATGATTCACTGTCAGCTAATAATAAATATTTTAATCATCCAGGACCTTGTAGCTATAAAAATCTGTGTGCAGAATTTCTCAAAACATTGGAATGGAATGAAGAATTATTCGATCGCAAATTTAATCGTTGTTACTGCTTGAATTGTTATTCAAAGTCGTCAAAGGATAGTCTCATAGAAGGTGGGTCACTTTATGTGATTCCACGTGGATGGTGTAGATTCGGCCTCCATGTTGATCCATTACGAACCAAAGTTGATCATATATGGAAAGATTGGATCGTAACCTACCATGGAACAACGGCAGAAGCAGCCCAATCTGTTGTTACTCATGGACAGTTTCTTGTTCCAGGTGATAAACGCTTAGATGGAAAGAAAATTGCTATAGGTGAAGGACATATTCCCGAAAAATATCATATTTATACATCACCGACTATGGCTTATTCTGGTCACCCGTGTTATTGTCGTCCAAAACTATTTCGATCGAATTTAACACATAAAGTTTACAATGCACGTGTTGCAATTCAATGTCGTCAGAAACCGGGAACATTTATGGTTCAGGGGGAAACAATTGGTGCTGGTAACAAAAGAATTTGTCAAATAATACCAAACAGTGAAGTGGAACTATATACAACAGTTCGTGCATCAGTTGTACCTTACGGTTTATTAATACATTTATCTGAAACCACCTAAAACAATTGACACTAGGAATATAATAATAATTTGTTTCTAGGGTGCGGTGTGTAGGTAATGTGAGTTGGTGTAGGTGTAGTGTTAGTTAATGATCAGACGGCTTACACCTACACCTACCCATATCCTTAAAATTCTACCGCGGATAGATTTTGGTTTTGAAAATATGATTGTTTTATACTATTGGATGTTCTATTTCAGGTCAAACAATCATATGAAATCTTACAATAAGATCATAAAGTCCGTTTCATCTTACAAAAATTATACAAGAATCTTATGAAATCGTATAGAATCTTACTATGGGTGAATCCATGGAAATCCTACCACTTTTCGGAAGATTTTTTCTTTTCGATTTTTTTCGTCCAAAATGCCAGTATGGTCTTGAAAACACTTTTGATGAAAAAAAAATCAGATCCTTCCTATCGAAGATTTCAAGTTCTTGGTCATTTTCTCGGAACTTCTATGATATATTTTCAGCGCTAGATAAAATGTCAGAAAAAAGCCTAGAAAATTCTTCAAAGATAAAATTTTCAAGATTTCGTTGTGCTGCAAAATATGAAAGGCATCTAGAAACACTTTTGTTGAAAAACAAATTACATCCTTTCTACTGAAAATCCTCAGTTCTGAGTTATTTTCTCTGAATACAACGATTACAGTAGTTTATCCACATGGGTGACGACTAATTAATAAAGAGTACAACGACTCATAATCATAGTATGCTCTCAGGAGGATGTGGGTGTGGGTATGAGTTAAGAAAAGAACAACATTCACACCCACATCCACGCCCTACTCATTAAGATGCATGTTCAAAACTAACTATTATATACGAAAAAATAGGAAGATTTTTTCCGCCATGTGTTCGAGACTTTAGTATGATTTGAAATGTTTTGTTGAAGAGAAAAAAGAATTGTGAACTAACAACTCAAGGTAGTTTTTAGTGCATCATGAAAAATTTTTTCTCATTACAAGTCAGTATCGTCCTATGACATGTTGATTTTTTGCACTATGAAATGCACAAATAAATTTTGCAAAAACATGTAACTTGTGTTCTCTTAAACAGTTGAGAATTTTAGAATATTTTGAATCCATTGAAATCAATAGCTCTTATTTATCTAGAATAAGCTTTTTTCGCTACGTTGATACATTCTATTTTGAAATTTATTCTCTCAAATATTTGTTTTGACGCTGCAAGTCATACTGAAATATATATAATTTTGTGTAAAATGTTGGAGCATATTTTAAATTCAAGAAGATCTGTTTCTAAATACTCATACGTTTTTGGATTTTAATTTTCGAATTCGTATAATAGAGACGTTGATTTACTTAATTTTGCTCTGATATCAAAGAATCTATTCGAAAAATTAAGCCGACAGTTTTGTAGAAAATCAAATTCTATTTGCTTTCATAAAAAAAAACTTTAAAATAGATGTAAAATTCTTCAAACATAGAAAATAGAATTGGATCATTTATACTGTATTATTTGTTGTTTTTTCTTCTCAGATAAAAATTTTACAATTTTTCACAAGAATTTTTTATTAAATTCTATTATGAAGACAATGTTTCGTAACAATTTCACCTTTTGAGGAAATTTTTTAATTTTTTTTTGCGGCAGATTCTACATCTCAACTGTATCCTCTCATCATCGACAGTTACATTGTATGAAGACAAAACTATCTTCAGAAATCAAATCAACGACACTAAAAAACCATGCCTCACGCTTGATAAGACATTTATAGAATGATACGTCAAAAGCACTTATGTTCAAATGTGAATCAATGTATCTTTTGGTGTTTTTGTAGTGATGACAGTCATGTGTTATTCGATATAAATGTATGAAATACAGAATTATTTACAATGCAATAAACAACTTGTCTGAAATAGTTACACATTTGCTTTCATCGAAATTTTACATCGATTTAGTTTCCACTGTTTATGAAGAATCTAACTAACAAAGTGAACTGCATGACAGACATGCATTCGATTGATTGTTAAACTTTAAAAAATTTTAATGAATTTAGTAAAGATAATTCTCTCTCACTTTCATCAAATGCGTATTTACACATCACCTATATAAAAACAAAGTAGAATAAAAGCAATCACTTGACTTTACGCATCAGTAACTCGAGCATTTATTTACATATATGTAAAAATGAGATTGATGATAGTTGCAAAGTGTATCAATAATAATAGTATCGCTCGTTTTGTTTCCACGTGCTTTGATATATGTTTGTATTTTTTATCTTTCTTTTTCATAATCTGCATTTTCTCAAACACGTCTGCTACATGAAGATTGACTTAGATTCGATTGATCAAGTCTTGTTCGATGAAAGCAGTAAGATATAGTGTAAACGTCTCGTTCAATACCAAATCAATTTCTTATTACAGTTTTGATTACAGAAATTCCTCTCTCTAGCGAAGATTTAAACGCCGGAAGTCAGAAAATATAACAAAAAAAATTGGAGTTTCTAAGTGAAAAATCCAGTTTTTTGGTCAAAGAACTTAACATCGATAAAAATCTAATTTTTTTATAAAAGAAAAAAGAGAAAAGATGAAGAATAGTGAATATAATTCCACTTTGATCTAAACTATTGGAATAGTGAAGATGACTTCGGGTATCTTCTTTTCCACTATACTAAAATTTCGAACAGAACCAGAGACTGAAAATTTACTTAAATTTACACGGATGAAAAGGAGAAAAGAAAAGAAGAGAGAGGAAAGAAACAAAAAGCTATGTTCTAATTGTGGACAAAAATTGAGTCACTTAGTACAAAAATTTTCCCAATATAGAACAGAAATATTCGTTGAACTCATTTTTACTGCGTTTCTAAATCGTGGACACTTTTTCGTGATCAAATGATTAATTGTTGTAATTGAAAACAACTTTTATTAACAAAACAAATACATAAGAAAAAAATTTATTCCTCATCATTGTTATTTTTAGCATTTTTTATAATGTTAACATAGTGTTAGAAGACAACTATCAAAATCATTATCTAGAATATATCATTGTTTCGGTAACATAAGTTTATTATAATTCATCAAATTTTGTTATCGGCTAATTACCATCCGTTAACATTCGACATTTTATTCATAAAATACAATTTGAACATTTTTCGAGTAATTAGAGATTGTGATTGTAATTTACATTATATGATTTTACAAATACGTCATTTGTCAAAGTAATATTACGAGAACACCACTTGAAAGGAATTTTTTTCTCTCAAACATTTTTTCTTATTTACGTACTAGCAAGCTAGATGATAAAAGTGAAAAGAAAATCTTTGTGTTTTTTTTAAATAAATAAACTGCTAATAAATTAATAGCTACTACTTAGATAAGAAGCCATCTAGTGATTTATGAGTACTGAAAACTTAACATCTAATAAGGTACTAATTATTCACTTCAACTAACCGACTCAGAATGTTTTTTGGATCATGCAGACACTAAACTTGCATTAGTGCTGACGGTAGTGAATCCGTGTCTAGTCACTTAGTTACTTGAGTAAAGTAAAGGTGAAGTCATGGATGAAATCAGTCTAGATTTTTATCACTAGTATGAACTGTCCGGTAACTGATATCGATTATGTTCATGCGTGAAATGCTACTCATCATTTCTATTGTAGAGAACTTTTCGGAGAAAAACATAAAGAGATACGGAAGATAATAACTTTGAATAGTTCGATTCTGCTTTAATCTACACAATTTTCTTGTTTGTTAAGCTTCATATTTCACTTTTGATTCATCCATCATTGTTGACTAGTTAAATATTATTATTTGTATTTAAACAACCTAGATACTTCAGAAATGTTTTGGACTATCTTAATTTCATCAATCTCTATATTAATCATTGCAATATATGTTTACATGAAATGGAAATATTATACACTACGTAGTCCAATACCTGGTCTAAAACCCGAATTCTTATTTGGTAATCTTCGTCAACTTGATATTCTGGGATCAAACAGAGAACTAATCGATATTTATAATCATGGTGGTGAAAAAATGCAACAAAAATTTGGAGATATATTTCAATATTGGATAGGTGCAAATCATTTTTATGTATTTTGTCGAGTCGAACATGTCGAACAAATTTATGCAAATCGTTCTCGATTCGATCGTGCAGACATGCGTCTAAAAACATTTGGATTAATAGCAGAAAATTTTCTTATTGCACTTATAGGTGCAAAATACAAAACGACATGTCAAAGTAATTTTGCCTATGTTAAAAAAGAATAAATTTCTATCGCAAATTCCAATTATCATTAATTGTGTCGATCAATTAATTCATGTTTGGAAAATTCGATATGAAAATAAAGATGACATTATATGTACATGTCTAGTGAATGATAATCAACATTTAATGTTAGATACATTCATACTTCTAACATTTGATTATGATTTGGGCAATTTAAAATATTTAGCTAGAGAAGCAACACGATTTAATCCAAACGAAAAATATGAATCATCCTATTTCAGTCGTGCATTATCGATTTGGCTCGATGTATTGAAACGTGCCACAATGAATGGTATGCCATACATCGTCAATTATTATTTATTGAAATTTGATTGAAAGTATCAAAATGCATTAAAAAAGCTTGAAAATCATGTGGAAAAAATATTTTCAAAATCTCAAATGTAAATGAATCCAACTGATAAACCTACTAATCTTGTAGCATCATTAGTATCATCATTACAAAAAGATGAAACATTAGAAAGAACCAAAACTGAAGTCGAAAAAACAGGTATTACAATAAGAGAATTATTAGATGAAGTATTAGGATTGTTTTTTGCTGGTTATGATACAACAGCCACAATCCTAGCCTGGTTTATGTATTATGCAAGTAAAAATCCTGATGTTCAACAAAAAATAAAAGAAGAACTGAAACAACATAATATTACAAAAGAAACATTACTTAATGACTTAAATCTACTCGATCAATGTAAATATATTGATTGTGTCATCAAAGAAACATTGAGAATAGCACCAATTGGTATCGGATCGTTACGAACAGTTACCGACAATGTTACTATTGATGGAGTCAAGATTTTTAAAGAAGAAACAGTTGTATCGGCATTCACTTTAATGTAACGCGATCCAAGATATTAGAAATTAGACCCCAAATTGTTTATTCCTGAGAGATTTTTCGGTAATGATGCTCCTGATGCTAATCATTATCCGTTAGTATTTGCTTCATTTGGTGGTGGACATCGTGTTTGTGCTGGACAAGAACTAGTACGATTAGAACTCAAGTTAATTATTATTCGATTTATGCTATTTGTTACTTTTGTTGATGCACCAGGAAACAACGGTGGTTATCGTCAAAAGGCAATTGTTTTTAAAGTACATGTCTTCTTTTCAATAAACAAGATCATAGATATAAAGTTCACGTGTAAAAGTCATTGTTGTCGCAGACAAAGATTCAAAATTTGTTGACTTTACTTAAAGTCTACTGAGAAAATGTAAGATGTTACGCAACTGCCATATTTTTTGAGGGTTTTGAGTCTTGTCTTTGGCAATTACCTAGAGCTATATGCACATTCTTAATTTATATTAATAAATATTGAACAGTTATTACTAATGATGAACAAACAATTGAAAATCGTACAAACAAAATTTTAACTTTGAAGATAAAACATAAAATACACAAACATTTAATATAACTTGATTGAAAAGATGGCAAATTATTGATATTATCTAATTATAATAGTGAAATTATTAGTGAAGTTGATACTGGAAATGAAACATGTGTTTTTAAACATGTCAATATTAATAATCAAACAAGTTATACAGTTCAGTTTGCAAAAATCGTTGGACAAGCGGAAAGAAAAATGAGTTTGAAAATCTAAAAGTTTGTTTCAACAAAGAAATATATATTGATTTATTATGAAAAAGACCTGAAAAGTAGGCACCGGTTAGTTATTGTGACTGAAGAAAGAATATAGGTTAGAAACTTTTAAACAATAATTTGTATGTGAACTGATCATAGATCTATTCAAATTTTCATATCCAATCTTTAAGTTGAATTCCTATTTGATATCGATTCGAATGAGAGCTAGTCTTCAGTCGTGCTGACTGTTATTATCTAGAATGAATGGTTTATTAATTGTATCAATAGGTAAGCCAATATTCGTGCACACCCCATTGAAGAAAACCGACTCAAAATTAGATTAAAATCGATTATTTTTGGATTAATAATCTATTAATATGACACTACTTGAATCTTATTAAAATAGTGCTAGTATAATAGATTTTAGTCTGATTTTTTAGCCGTTTTTTTTTCACATGGATATATGCAGATCAGAAATGTGCACTATTCGCATGGAAAATACAACGAATGCAACCGCGTCTAAATCATATTTGCTGTTAAATTCGATTAGTAGGATTTTTTTCAAAAACATCTATTTTAAACGTTGAAAAGTTAAGAGTAGAGATTTATTTATTGATAGACGCGCATGCCATTCAATGTCATTAAGAATGTCCTATTGAAAAAAGTCTAATATAAAACTAACAACAAAAATTTACGAAGTATTAATCATTCGTGGAAATAAGAAAAAATGTATGTTGATTTTATTTTATTCTAGAATTTTTATTGTTTTTAAATAAGGGTGCGGGTGTGAGTGTGTGTGGGTGTACAAACGACGAGAAGACCTACATCCACACCGTAGTCGATCAATGTATATTTTGAAATCATAACAAAACGAATAAATCTCACAGTGAATTGATTTTGACTTTTTTTCTGTGAATTCATCGTTTTCAATTACGATAAACAAAAAAACTGCAAAAAAAATTAAACGAAAGGAACAATCAAAGTCAATACTGATAATTTCATACTAAATAACTTTACATGTTCCGGATCAGTAAAGTGCATATCAAACAACAATAATTTATGTACTAGACTTTTTTTTCGAACAATTATTTTTTTTGGTCGTCATTACTAATGGAATTGTTCATGATAGTACACCTCACGTGGTGTAGGAACTACTGAACTGTATATGAAAAGTTACGTTCAATACATTACTATGTAGGTATGAGTCGGTCACATTATTATTTTTTTGCGTTCTGTACACCATTCAACGGCTCTCACTCATTAAATATGAAAAGTGAAATAGTATGTTATACTAACCATTTATACCACGCGTTTCTTTCTTTCTTAAAACAAACGGTTAGCGTGTTGTGCGTCAGTGACCTTTAATATAAAGAAAATTTTATATGAGCGTCGCATCGCATCTTTTCTCTTCTATTCATTTTTATGTATGGAGATTTTGTTTATCACGTTTTTATTTTTTTCTTGATCATCGTACTATGTCACTTCGTGGTAATTCTAGTTCCTTATCTTTGTAAATATTACATCTACATCAGTAGTATCAAATCTGAAACTTAAACTCAATTATTGAATAGTTTGTTCAACTATTCTTTTTCTTCAAAATAGCTACAGTTCAAGTATTCAATGTGTTTTTTTCAATATTTGAACTTCATCTATTCAACTATTCAATTTTTTTTCAATAGTTAAAGTTCGACTATTCAAGATATTCAATTTTTATAGAACAGTTGAAGTTTAATTATTCCAAAAGAAAAGCGAATAATTGAATAGTTAAATAGGCTGTTCAATAATTGAATTTAAGTTTCAGGTTTGACACTATTGACCAGCTGATGAAGAAAAAAATTCTCATCAAATCTGTAGTGTTTGAAAATAATGTTGTCATGAAACCACTAAGGAAGATAAGAAAATATAATAAACTTTGTAATGAAAGTTGTATCGTTGTCATATCTGTAAGAAGTCACTACTTTCATCTTCTACGATAAACATAAAGAAATAAAATATTAACTTCAACACAATTTTACACCTCTTCTTTCTAGAATAACTAGTATCAATAGATTAATAATCAATTGTTTTAAGTGAATCATACGAGTAAGTCTCAGAAAGCATTCATATTGACTATTTTGAAAGGAGATTATATAATAAAAATTAGTCTCGAACGTAGAGAAGAATTTGTTCGATCTAATTATCTTCCATAAAAGAAAATTCGAATTTAAAATACAGTATAACCTCAACATTGCAAACACCATCGAGACCAAAGAAAATCGTTCAGTATTGTAGTGTTCATAAAGGAGATGGTTAAGCAAATATGAATCAACTGATAAATTTTATCATATTCTTTTTTCATTTTGAGTGTTTTTATTACAATGTAATAGTTTTTTTTTTTACTTTCAATACTATACAATTTTTTACCCATCGAATTTCACAATCTCTGAGGTTCTGCAGGTTGAAAAAAATCTTGAATAGATCATTGTTTAGACGTATTTGAGTATTAATGGACATCAATCAATCACCTAATTCTTTCGTAGTTTTTCTAGGATACAGCTGTAAAATTGGATCCGAAATTAGAATTTTTTTTTCGTTCACTAAGCGACAAATTCTTTATCAACAATATTCTTGATGGTTTGACTAAAATCATGATTAATCTTTCGCGTCGCCTTTTTGTTTAAATTAGCTTCATAATCACTAATATATTCATTTTTTTCTTTGGTACCAAAAAAGTACGTTCCTATTCAGAATCAGGGGGTGTTCATAAACGGAGGTTTTACTATAGTTATGAAACAATTTCAGAAAGGTGAAAATCGATATTCAGCGATTGTTTTCTCAATAATTGCAAACGAGAAAAACGATTTAGTTTGAAACTTTATATCGAAAAATTAGACGATATGAATTACAGCATAGATTAAGTGAAATTATTTTAGTTTATATGACTATCCGAATATGAACTTACCGAACGAGTTCATGCGAGTTGTTCATGAATTTTAATATTTTTTTCATTACTTCCAAAACAGACTGTTACGTACCAGAAGCGTCGTTAATGGAGAAAGTGCTCCATAGAACAACAGATTCACTCCTTCTTCGTAGACTGCTGATATAAGGTAGAAAGACCATCGACATATCGTTCAGAAGAGAACGATCCAATAGATATGAGCTTTGCATGCACAATTAAAACCGTATGCATATCTACACTTTTTTTAAAAGTCCTGCGAATTTTCGGAGAACCTCCTGAAGAAAAAACCTACAAATCGTATTGTACTTATTATTGTTTCACTTATTTTTTCTATTTTCTTTTTTTTTTTGGATGAGCGCTTGTAATATATCTGCATTATGTCCTATTTATTATGAATCGATTTCTCGATATGCAAATAAAGTAGCATTAATCGATCATTCATCTTCATATACTTATGAACAACTTCATTCTATTGCACGTCAACTTTCACATCGTCTTAGTTCACTTTGTCGACAAGAGAAATCTACTGATGACACGATTGATGCAAATAGTGTACAAATTGGTGTCTTATGTCCAAACGATGCATCATTTGTTATTGCTTTGTGGGCATCATGGATGATTGGAGCAACTGTAATTCCTCTATCCTTACAACATCCACCAACATTAATTGCTTATTTTCTTAATGATGCACAATGTCGAGCAATTATTGTTGGTGATGATCATTGTAATGATTTGATTAAAACAACTTTAGAAAACAATTCATTAACTGATATACCTATTATAAATATCAATAAAAATGATTTAGCATCAACTATTACACATGATGATAATTTACTATTACCAACAATTGATCGAAAAAATGCTTTAATCCTTTATACAAGTGGAACAAGTGGTAAACCAAAAGGATGTGTAATAACATTTAATGCTGTTCAAGCACATGTTGATTCAATGGTTAAAGCTTGGGATTGGATAACAGATGATGGTAAAATTTTTTGTTTTTTTTTCGTAATTAAGGAATTCATTTTTATATGTGATATTTAGTCATATTACATGTTTTACCACTTCATCACATTCATGGTCTTATAAATGCATTATTAACTCCACATTTTATTGGTGCTAAAGTGATTATGATTCCTCGTTTTGATGCGTCGAAGGTTATTCAAAATAGAAGAAAAAAAATTTATTTTCTTTTAAATTCTCTATTCTTTATAATATAGGTATGGGAATATTTAATACGTCCTGCTCCTAAACAACAAGTCACAGTCTTTACAGGTGTACCAACAATTTATGCAAAACTCATTCAAGAGTACGATGCTAAATATGGATCATGCTCTCAAACAAGAGAGATTATTCGTCAACAATGTTCACAAAAACTTCGTTTAATGATGTGTGGTTCTGCTGCATTACCCGAAAGCATTTATCGACGATGGTATCAAATAAGCGGTTATAATCTTCTTGAACGTTATGGAATGACAGAATGTGGAATGGCATTGTCGAATCCATTGTATGGAGAAAGAATTCCAGGTTTGACTTAGAATTGCAAAAGAATATAATTTATATTAGAAATCATCTAAGCGATAAGGAACTTTTCTAATGAAACTATCTCAAATATTTAGGTACAATACTTTGAAAATATTTCATATTATTAGTGTACAATGACCCAACCATTGAGTCCTGCTTATTTAATTTAGTAAAACCGAGAAATCATAATGAATCATTTAGTTCAATAAGAAAAACTCTCTCTATCCGAATGACTTGTTAGACGAATCTCACTGTCAACGTCCTAACAAATCCCAATCAATTTAGCATTGCTATTAAAGAGAAATATATGAAGTTGCTCTGAAGCAGGACACATACTCATTCTCTGATTGTAACTAAACAATTACCAATTGTAATAATGATGCCAAAAGAAAAGTTTAAATTTATACAAATAAAATCATCTTCTTGTATTGAAGACACTCTTGACATACTTTTTTTCCGAGTATCTCGAATGTTATGTGTTATGAGAGCTCGATATCTCGTTCTGGCGTCATTCAACATAGCTTGTCAAACTTTACATATGTCACCAATGTATTTTTTTTTAGTAAAATTTTTGAGCTTCGAGAGAACATTTTTGGTCATGTAACGCTGTGACACAGGCCTTTTTGAACAATTTTAAGACATTTAGCATAGTTACAAAGATTTGATTTTTACAATGATGAGTTCTAATCGTCCGAAGCAAGAATCAGATCGATACATCGACATAGAGGCTTAAAACAAGATTTGAAACCCTATACAAATCTATATATTATCTTTAACTGCGAAAGCCGAAACTAAACACGTCCGCATGTAGAGAATGAAATTCCACATCGAACGATATGTTTCCTGTTGCTTGTTTTTTTGGAACAAGTCCGTGATTTGGAATTCCGAAATACAATTTTTGAAAAGTTTTAAATCTAATCATCAATATCGAATTGGTAATCAGCATAAAAACTGTATCTTGTAACTTATTTAAATCTAACTAACTTAGAAACAAAATTTTTCAAACTTGATCGGCAAAGTGTTGCGTCACGTAGATTAGAGCTTTTATATTATTTTTGTTTTTAAAATCAATGCCTTATAGTTCTTGTTTCGAGACTTTGGAAGTAAACAATGATGGACAGTTATTCAAAGTACGTTGTATTCTTATAAATAAAAATTCAATATTTCGAGTTCTTCTCAGTTAATCTTTATGATTTTTTTTTATATTAAGCTCTTCAAAGATTGTCTAAGTACCGTACAAAAAAAATTATTAATTTATCTTCAATAAATCCTGAGATATCAGTTGCTCAATGCTCAAGAGTTTGCTTTCTAGTGGTGTTTATTCAACGAGAAAGTTGTATAATCAATTAATTTCTTGTTATTTGAATTTTGAAAGTTTGTGGTATTTATAAAAGACAATTTGTACATCCCAAATATGAAGTTAGTTGATTCTTTCATTGGACTTCCTATTAGATCTTTTTTCTCAATATCAAATGTACAATTAATGCTTAAATTAGCAGAAAGATTTGATGTGCACAAATATCTCATAACTAAGATTACCCTATAATATACAGCATGTTTATTTTGTGCTTTAGTGACTATTATGACTTATCAATAAACTGAAGTTTATTTCTCATCGGTTAATGCGGATAAATCGTTTTCTACATATCATACTTGTTATTCTTTTGCAAGTCTAATAATGAATTGTTGTAAAAATCAATATAACTTAGAACAAGTCATCATGTTGTAGCCGCTAATTTTAGATAAACCATAGTTTCTCATTAAAGACACGTGTTTTTGTACAGAGAACTTTCAAAAATTCACTTTTAAAACCATAGGGTAATTTGTTACATTAAATGTACAGTTACATCCGAGAGTGTCAGCGGGTTTAGTAAGAAAGATTCACGCGAAGATTCGCACACCAACACTCACTCACACCCATCTTATTATATTTTTTCAAAACCTCCTGCAGTTCGACCGATTGAAGAATAGTATTTAGAAAAATTCACATACGTATATTCTCTCCTCATATAATGTACTAAGATGTACTACTCACAAGTTCCTAGAACCGGAATTATTTATTTTTTTGAATGACTTTACAATTCACTCATATATGTACAGGGTGGTAAATAATATTATTCCAGGGGGGTAACACTATGATCTCGAATCGGAGATATCATGAATTTTATACCAAATGAAAGCTCGTGAAAATGGGGTTTAGTGATAGTAAATAGTAAGACTTTGAAGAACTTTCTTGTATTAATTTATCAAACGTTACGATTTTTATCGACATAAAATATTATAAAATCAGTTCATCGAAAAAGTTCG
>CAJNSZ010001054.1:25516-37524 GCA_905329745.1 Rotaria sp. Silwood2 | reverse complement strand
TGTCTTGTATTTTAGGTTAGTAAAGATTCAACAAATTATGAGTTGTCATATTCCACTATAAATAAAAACCAAATAGACTAACTCATAATTTCTTGACTCTTTACTAACCTAAAATACAAGACAGTTGACACTTGATCTTAAAAATAACCAATTTAACAGACTAGTGCTTTGATTTTCGTTGAATTATTACATGTAGTCTATGAAAGACGATATTCTAATATAGTTGTTGATATAAACTTTTTTGATCGAAATGAGTAAAACTTAAGAAACATTGATGATTGATAATTGCTAATCATTTGTATAATTGATAACAGTCTAGAAAATTCTCAATACTATTGTATTTATACGCTAACGAATTTAACGATGAATCACGCGTTAGAAATTTTTCACGAGTGAACACGCGTTAAATTTAGCAAATTTAACGCGTTTTCCAGGTCGAAATTGTAACATATTTAATCGTTAAGTCGTTAAATTTTTAACGAATTTTCATGTGAAAAGATTTCGTTAAATTGTAAAAAATTTTTACATGGGACCTATGGTTCCAAGAATCATAAATAAAGTCAAAACAATTCGCGTTAATTTTACACTTATTTCAAGTAACATGTTGAATAGATAAAATCCGATAAGATTATTTAACGAGTATAGAAAAATAGAAATATAATAGTAATATGTATACCTTTGCTTAATTAATTTTTCTCTTGCAAGAAAAGAAGTTCTTCTATTCTATAGAAAGATGACTAAAGGATGCTATTCTTAGTTTTCATACTGAATTATAACGTAGAGGAGAATATTATAAATATACTCACGATATGGTTGAAAATTAGACTAATTTATAGACTCTTGCCAGGAAAAATATTAGCCAGTATAATGAAATGCTATTTAAAATGCTGATAGATAAGAATCATCTATGATCATAATGATTAGTCTTTCCGAAATTTCTATATCCGCTACTGCATCACAGTACGAACTTCACTCGTGTCTCACCCAATTTTCTGTTTTATAGGCTAATCTATGTTTTTTTTATTATGCTGTTCTTATAATTTTTAATGAATAAAACAAGAGATCAAAATAACGGGTGTCCCAGGAATAATGAGCCTCTCAGTATTTTTCAGATTTCTTCTCTATTATCCCTGTAATCGAAGTTGTTTTTATTATCAAAAGATAGCGCTTGAAATTCCGTACAAAATCGTATATGACTAGACCACAAAACAGTTTTAGATATATTTGGAAAAAAGTCAAAAAGCAAAGACACACACACAGCTGTAAAATGTAAATAACGGATGTCTCATAATAAATGACTGCACTTTGCATCTAATATTTTAATCTCTAAATACATTTTATTAGAAAAACAAAGCATGCCACAAGATGCAGCGTGAAAAGCTCTGCAACCTACAAACTAAATTTTATTTTAATAATATTCTTTTTGTTTTCAAAACAAGCAAAACTCTGTGCCACCGATTTTCGCCATTGTGAAAAAAATGATTTTTTTCCATGAACAAGAATTCCTTTTTCTTAGTTTATCTTTTTATCACGCAATATGTTTTCTTTAAAAGAAACAAAATATACTACACGATGCGGCTTGAAACGCGCTACAGTTTACAAAGAACAGTTTATTTTATTTGCATCCTTTTTATGTTCAAAAAAACTCCAAATTCTATGCGATCGGTTTTCGCAAAGACGAAAATTGATCGCACAGAGTTTTCTTTTTTTTTGAACACAAAAAGAATATTATTAAAATAAAATTTAGTTTTTAGGTTGTAGAGCTTTTCAGACTGCATCTTGTGGCATGCTTTGTTTTTCTAATAAAATTTATTTAGAGATTAAAATATGCAGTGCAAAGTGCATCCATTTATTATGGGACATACAATTACATTTTACAGCTGTGTGTATGTCTTTTGTTTTTGACTTTTTTCAAATATATCTTAAACTGTTTTATGGTCTAGTCATATACGATTTTGTACGGAATTTCAAGCGCTATCTTTTGATAATAAAAACAGCTTCGATTACAGGGATAATAGAGAAGAAATCTGAAAAATACTGAGAGGCTCATTATTCCTGGGACACCCGTTAGAAGGATATATGTTGAAAGTTATAATTAATAGAACGTACCGGGCCAGTGTCCTCGCTCGATGTTCACTCAATGGAAGTATCTTCCATTGAATAGAAATAAAAACAATAGAAATAGAACATTTGAAATAGACTTTTTTAAAAATTGTATCAAAAATGCAAATTAATAGCATTCGGCAACTATTGAACTGGAATTCGATAATAAAGGAGCTCGCAATAGTCTCGACTGTTGAAAAAAGCTGGCAGATATTTCAAACATTGAAATGCAGTTGATCTCTGATTGATAAGTATGTCTCCATCATAATGTGAAAACAAAATTTTCATTCTCTTGACTAACATGTTATATTTTATGTCACTATATTTTAGAAAAATTACAAAACATGCTAATTTGATTAGGAAATTTATAGTTCTACATAAGAGAACATGCTCGACTTTGTGGTATAACAGATGCACTTCGAATTCGTGGTAGTTTTTTTTCTTTTTGTTTCATTGCAGTTGTTGGCCGTTGCATATCGATTAAATGTCGTTGAGGTTTTTCTGTTTGTACTTCAGGTATAAATTGTTTTAATCGAGCAAGTACTAATTCAAATTCTTTTCCAGTTCATCTGTCACTATGATTAGTTGAACGTCGAAAATCAATATAAGGTTTTTCAGCAAATACCATTGCCATAGGACCAGCTGGTGGCCAAGTACTTGCTTCTTCAAGTAATAATGGTATAATTGGTTTTTGAAGAGCATCAGATAAAGCCATTTCTCGTCGACAATTCATTGATTTTGTATATTTTGGTGTCACATATGATAAAATACATTTTGCATGACGTATTCCTGCATCAATTTTTTCAAATAATGAATCACCACCACCCATTTGAAATATATCAAGCCAACAACGATAACCTAATTTTGTTAATTTTTCATATAGATTAATAATATCTTTTTGATAATCCCATTGATATGATATCATTATTTGTGAATGAGTAACAACACGTGGTATATTATCTTGAATTCTAGTTTTATCTTTACTATCTTTTTTTGTTTGTGTTGGAAGAAAAATTAGATTATCAATGCGTGGTGCAAACCAATTATAATATTGTTGAGTTATCATATCAGGATCTGGTGCAACATGATAACGTATTTGACCGAGTAATTCAGTAAATTTATCAGTTGGCCAATAATTTGCATCATTATTTTTTCGATCATAAAAACGTATATATAAATATTCACTCATTATTGGTCCAAGTACACCTTCCGGTGGCCATGTTTGTTTTTCCATTTGTAAAGGTATTACTGGTTTACTTGTACTTATTGTTAAATGTACTTCACGTAAACAATTATCTGATTGTGCATAATTTTTATTTATACAGCAAATAACAACTTTTGCACCACGTATACCAGCATCAATTTTAGCAAATAATTTATCACCACCACCCATTTGTCCTATATCCATCCAACAAGCATAACCAGCTTGTTCAAGATTTTCTTTTAATTTTAAAACAGTTTTTTGCGAACCCCATTGATAAGAAATAAATATTGGTGGAAGACGTTTAATATCCATTGATATATCATCTGGTATAAGTTCACCAGCAGCTGTCAGAGCTTTACGAATAATTTCTTCGACATCTTGTCGGCCTATATCGTGTAAAACTTTTAAAAGTCCATATGTTGCTTCATCAGTTTTATGTGTCATGAACCATTCATTAAGTAAAGACATTGATGGATCAGTTTGCATAGCCCAATGTTTTAATTCACTTGTTGAATAACCAAAACGTTTATCAAGTAAACGCCAATCATTATCAACACGAATATTAAGAAGTTTACATACATCATGACCCCATTCAGATGGAACATAACTTAATGTTTTCATATCAATACGTTCTATTTCTTGACTATGTTGTTCAACTTGTTCGGCTATATCATTGATATATGTATCAGCTAGATTAATTCGTGTATTGATATTGGTAATCTATTTATTAGAAAAAAAAATATAAATTATTTCAAACTGTTTGTATCTCAAAAGATTTAGCATTAAATTAAAAATCTTACATTTAATTCTTGACGTTTAACTACTTTTGTTATATTCTGAACATTATGTTCCGTCTGAACAACACGTTTTTCCATTTGAGCTACTTCATCAAGAGTACGATTAACAGCTGCTTGATTTTCTTCGCTTAATTTGTTTCCATCAATATAATTAATAACAGCTTGACAAAAAGGATCTGATTCAAATGCTATTAAATCATTACGTTTAGATGCAAGAATTTCTTTATATTTTACTTCAATCAGTTGAAATGTATGAAATACTTGTGGTTTCAAATCAGCAGAAATATCTTTTGTTTTATTTATTAAATTTATTAATAAATTAAGATGTTCATCAGCTATTTTTTCACCTTTAATAATTGCTGATGCTACTAAACATTGTTGTAGACAACCGAATGCAGTTAAACTATGTTTTTCAATAACAAATTGTAAAAGTTCTTCTTGATATTTATCGAATAAATGTGGTTGTGCATTGGCTACATAACCAAGTGCGTGAAAAATCAAATTTGTTTGATCAAATCAACCCGTATGGTTTTTAATCGAAGTAAATAATAAATCAATATGTTCAGACGTTATTAATTCTGGATGTGCTTTAACAATAGTAGCAAACAGAACAGACAGAGATCCTAAATATTCGCCATTACAATCGAAAAGAGTATGAATGAGATGGTCTAATCGTTCATGATATGGTTCTGGCCGTTTGTCGTAGAGTGTCTAAAAATATGTTATAAGTTGGTTGTTTACAAATCTATAAATAATTGCAGACTATAAAGTTCAAGTACTATATTTTCCAAAGTTTACAGACACAAAAACATACTTACAGAAAGCATTGTTAATAATTCTATTCGTTTACGATCGATAACTGCATCAATTAATTGTGGAATATGATCAATAGATATATTAGGACATTTAAGACCAATGATAATCCAAAAATCAATCCACCATTGATATAATTTTTCTTCTTCGTCTTCATATGCTAATTGATACAATCGATCAACACATGGTTCATAAGGACGTGCATCATCTTCATTTTGAATATATACTCCTATTGAACACCATAAAGGTGAACTAATTGCATCTGATATAGTCATTGATCCATCTTCAGCAGTGAATGGACAATTAATTGATGCAACAATGAAGCCAATTGTTTATGTAATGTCAATGGTAAAGTTTTTAATTGTTTAATACATTGAGCTAATAAACTGGCCATAGACTAAGAAAAATAAAAATCATTATGATTGATTTTTACTTGCATAAAAACTTACTAGAAAAAACTATCATGAAATTGATGAAAATCATAAGTTGTATCATTGTTCTCAATTTGTCTTTGAAGTATTTCAACGAATTTGCTACATATATCAGCATTTACTTGTTGTTGATCAATTAATTCCATCATTGTTCCTCCCATTCGATATACATGTTTACCATATGGTTTACCAGTATCATTATTGATAATTGCAGACCATTTTAAAATCGCTTGTAAAGCAGATTGATGTGCTGCTCGTAATACTGTTGCATAAGATTTACTTCGTTCATTAATTACACTTAAAATATTACCTAAGTCATCAAGACCAGAACAAAACGCATCGTCAATAATATGATCATAAGAAATACATGCTTGCATAAGAAGAGTTATTTTTTTATCCAATTGTTTCCATGGATAAAAATCTCTTATAGATAATATACTGAGCGCAAACTTAGGTGCTTCAATTATATTTAAATTAAGTATTGCAAGAGCAAAATCGAATAAAATTTCAGCTAACTTCTTATTAAGTTTTTTGTTTGTCAAGGCACAGGATATTGGTGATATTAAATCTTTACATAGAAGACTCCGAGATTCGATATTCACTAATGAACATAAACGAATTAACACATGAATTAATTCTTCAAGATTCGGTATCGAATCAAAATGAACGATAAGAACATTATTCATAAAATATTCTGCATGGTTAATTCTATTTTGCGATACAAGATTTTCCATTATTTTATATATTTGAGATGCATTCTTTTTGAATAAATCCACTTGACCTCCATAAAATTTAGAAATTAAACGAACATAATCAGATGATATGGACGATTCAAGACATGTTGTTAAATGAAATGATGCATCTTCAGAACTAACAGAACTCTCGAATAATGTTGACGACATACGATCCAAAACAACAAGAATCTCTGACCAAACTTTTGATTGATACGAATGACGAGCTGCAGATCTGGTGAAATACATATGTATATACTATATAGCTTCATTGAGCAAATTAAAATACTAGACACTATGTGAAATCAGTAGATACACTGAACACCTTTTGTAAAAGTGTTTCATTGTTTCCGATTCTTCGACTTTTATAGTTATGTGTCATTTTTTTTAAAAGTATTTCTCGATTTTTAAAAAGCCATATATTTTCATTTCAATACAAGTAACGAGCATATTATCTTTCCCGGTTTCAAATCGACTATTCATATTATTCAACAAAAAAAACAAGATTTGACAGTTCTTTTGCAATACTATACGACAAAAGTGAAATTACAATTGCGAAATTACCTGTACAATTGTTGAAAACTACGTTTCATTTTATTCATTATTTCTTCATAATTTAATTTGTTTTTATCAATAGATAATGATGAAAACACACCTCGTGATAAAAAATGTTCCTATGTTGCTTGTATTTTAGTATCCATATTTTGATTTAAAAATTCATGTTTTTGTAAACAATTTAATATCATATCAATTAAATCGACAGATAAATTTTTTGATAATTCTTCACCGAGTCGAACTTTATAATAAAAGGAGGGCGGCGTATAAGCAAGCCAATCGGTCCATTTTATTTCTCATTTCGAAGATATTGAAAACATGCACAGAACTACCCAAAAAAATGCGCTGAGTATTTTTACCAAAAAATTAAAGAGCTCAATAAACATTTCATGGACCGAATATATATAGCGTTACTTAATAGGGGACTAATATAGATATCTGAAATGACACCGTCTATCATCCATTAGAAAAAATCTTCCGAAAACTTGGAAAACTATCTCATTCGATAGACCTTGAAAAATTCTACAAAATGGTACGATACTTTGGTGGCTGATGGATGATACTTGGATGCTTTTTTCAGCAAATCCTCTGGAGCCACTAGTGGGTTTTTGTTGTGGACGAGGGTCGAAGCAGTATTGACTTTGGTCTACCTGACTGATATGAGAACGACATATTTATTTATTGAATGTTTACATGAAGAGGTAGACATGGGAAATTCTTTTAAAATTATGTTCATGGGGATAGATCATTGTCGCTGTTGTCGGTATCTGAGTCATTGAGAGAAGAGGCATTGTCATCGTCAGAGTTGCTGTCATCTTCGCTGAAGTGCATCCTGTCGTCGATGGCATTGATCAATCGAGATGCAGAGAGCGGGTGATTATCGGTTGGAGGGTGTGAGTGTGTGGATGTGGGTGCGGTGTGTGGGTGTGAGTGTGGGTGTGGGTGTGGGGTGTGAGTGTGGGTGTGGGTGAGGGTGTGAGTGAGGGTGTGAGTGTGGGTGTGAGTGTGGGTGTGAGTGTGGGTGTGAGTGTGGGTGTGAGTGTGGGTGTGGGTGAAGCTGTTCTAGAATAGACACCAACACGCCCACGCCCACGCCCACGCCCACACCCACACCCTATCTATCATAAAGAACTTTTCAAGGGTATGGGTCTGGGTGAAATAAACATCATCAGACAGAGTCACACTCATACCCCCGCCCCCCAGACACCCACCCACACTTACACTCACACATCCACACCTCGTATCTCGGTTTATTTTCAATAATCACAAAAATATGAAAATAACCTATTAGTTTTTCATTCCAAATGTTAAACATGACTCCACATTATATATCTACATTATTCTCTTTTTGAACAACCTTATTAAAAAAGGAAGTAGTAGATACCAAAAAAGCAGCGTTTGCGAATTTATTTAGAGAGCAAACTTCAACTAGAGATATTGAACATGAGAGATAAGTAAAACCTACAGAGAAATTCATTGTTAGATTACAGTAACTTACATTCCACCCCAAGAATTCATATAATCGTTACTTTCTATGTGCCCGAAAACAGAAACGTTTCGAATCTGAGGTAAAGACAAGATTCGCTTAACGTAAAGTTTTAGCTGATTTGATTTTTCAATGATTTTTGTATGGTCTAATAGAACTTGCAGAACTGATTATGATTATAAAGCTTTTATTTTGATTAGGTTCTCCTTTCGTTTGAAAAAGTTTCAAACACTAATAAGACCACACGTGTGACCAAAATCAAATTTTCCATCAACCAATTCTTAAGTTTCTATAAGTTTTTTAATTAACTCTCTGTGAACAATTTTTTTAAATGCAGCATCAGAAATTAAGTAAAAAGGGTGCAAGTGTTGACCAAGAGAAGAGGGTGTGGGTGTTGGCCACCTATTAGGTAACAGGCACAGCCACAGTCAGATGAAGCTGGGGGAAGTTTCTAGTAGCTGAAAAATCTATCCGTGTGAAAATTTTAGCTCGAAATTCAATCATTCAGGTTCTGAGAGATTCTACGGTCATAGCACAAAAACCGAGGACAATGCTCATATCTCGACAATAGAGGATCGGAAACCGAATCCAAATAGATATTTTCACTGCTCAAATGCTAATAATTTCAAGCGAAAAATGATTTGACATTTGGAAACTTCCCATAGTTAATTTTACAGATTTAAAAAAAAAATGAATGCTGTAATAAAAACTAATGAATTTGCAAGCAATTATCATAATAGTAAAGTTTGTCTTCACTCGCGGTTCGAAGAAAAATCTAATTCAACCGGTGAAGCGAATCGTGTTTGGTCTTGAAGGGATCGGGTAAAGAAAGTTCGTCAGAATATATCGATTACATCGTATCCTTTTCTCATAGAGATTAATTAAAATAGAAGCTAATTTTGAAAAGAAGTAAATCTATCATTTATTACTTACATTAATAGTCATTAAACAGACACTACAAACACAAATAACTACTTGTACTATTTTTACAACATAAATGATTTTTCATGAGCAAACATTAGTGAGTAAAAAGCGTAAATGATTAGCAAAGAACATATAGTAATACAATTAGTCTTAAAATAGTTCATCAATGTATAGTGCTAGAAATTTTCTAATTAAACCATTGGCTCCACGAATTGTTTCGCATAACCACTATTGGCAAATTCTTGTGCATAGACTTTGTGCCAAACTTCGGTTAACTTTTTCAAATAATCAGGATGTGTTGCACCTAATGCCGCTGGATTGAGAGCAAAGCAAACGACTACTGTACGGACACATGATGTCAAAATTGTCGTAATGATTGAACTCATCAATACACCAATTAGAAAACTAATAAAAACTATAATAATAATCGGTGCCAGTTTTTCTAATGGATCACTTATCAAAAGATACATAATAAGGCCAGCAGCAGCAGCTGAAATAAGACCTATACCAAGATTGATAAGCATCAAAGTAGTTNTACAAAGCAGAACTTGCCAATAAGTTTTCAGAGACGTTTCAGTTTTTTTTGTGGTCGATTACTGATAGAAGTATCTGGAAAAAAGGCAAATTCAGTATTGAAGTAGATAATGCTAGGTTTCAAGTGTGTTAATAAGCTGCTGCTACATAAATAAAAACTTGGAAGTTTTCTCTATCATCAGAAAAAAAATCAGCTCATTTGGTTAGAATACAGTGGAGATATGCAATTTTCTTTTTGGTAGGTGACTTTTGGGACACTCTGTATATCAGTAAAAAAAAATAACAAATATATTCATATTATTTCAAAATTCATAACAGTATCAATATGAAAAGCTTGAAATGTTTTTTTACATAATAGAACATGCTCGACTTTGTGGTGTAACAGGTGCACTTTTAATTCGTTGTCGTCTTTTATCTTGTTGTTTTATTGCTGTTGTTGGTCGTTGCATATCAATTAAATGTCGTTGAGGTTTTTCTGTTTGTACTTCAGGTATAAGTTGTTTTAATCGAGCAAGTACTAATTCAAATTCTTTTCCAACCCATCTTTCATTATCATTCATTGAACGTCGAAAATCAATATAAAATTTTTCAGCAAATACCATTGCCATTGGACCAGCTGGTGGCCATGTACTTGTTTCTTCAAGTAATAGTGGTATAATAGGTTTTTGAAGAGCATCAGCTAAAGCCATTTCTCGTCGACAATTAATTGATTTTGTATATTTTGGTGTTATACATGATAAAATACATTTTGCATGACGTATTCCAGCATCAATTTTTTCAAATAATGAATCACCACCACCCATTTGAAATATATCAAGCCAACAACGATAACCTAATTTTGTTAATTTTTTATATAAATTAACAATATCTATTTGATAATCCCATTGATATGAAATCATTATTTGTGGATGAGTAACAACAAGTGGTATATTATCTTGAATTATAGTTTTATCTTTATTATCATTTGTTGTTTGTGTTTGAAGAAAAATTAAATTATCAATACGTGGTACAAACCAATTATAATATTGTTGAGTTATCATATCAGGATCAGGTGCAACATGATAACGTATTTGACCAAGTAATTCAGTAAATTTATCAGTTGGCCAATAATTTTCATCATTATTTTTTCGATCATAAAAACGTATATATAAATATTCACTCATTATTGGTCCAAGTGCACCTTCAGGTGGCCATGTTTGTTTTTCCATTTGTAAAGGTATTAATGGTTTACCTGTACTTATTGTTAAATGTACTTCACGTGAACAATTATCTGACTGTGCATAATTTTTATTCATGCAACAAATAATAACTTTAGCACCACGTATACCAGCATCAATTTTAGCAAATAATTTATCCCCACCACCCATTTGTCCTGTATCCATCCAACAAGAATAACCAGCTTGTTCAAGATTTGTTTTTAATTTTAAAATAGCTTTTTGTGAACCCCATTGATAAGAAAGAAATATTGGTGGAAGACGTTTTATTTCAATTGATATATCATCTGGTATAAGTTCACCAGCTGCTGTAAGAGCTTTATGAATTATTTCTTTAACATCTTGTCGACCTATTTCATTTAAAACTTTTAAAAGTCCATATGTTGCTTCATCAGTTTTATGTGTCATAAACCATTCATTAAGTAAAGACATTGATGGATCAGTTTGCATAGCCCAATGTTTTAATTCACTTGTTGAATAACCAAAACGTTTACCAAGTAAACGCCAATCATTATCTGCACGAATATTAAGAAGTTTACATACATCATGACCCCATTCAGATGGAACATAACTTAATGTTTTCATATCGATACGTTCGATTTCTCGAGTATGTTGTTCAACTTGTTCAGCTATATCATTTATACGTGTATCAAATATATTAACACGTGTATTTAGATTGGTTATCTATTTATTAGAAGAAGAAGAAAAAAAGAAGATTATTTATTGATGTTCAAGAAAATATAATGACGAATTTTTTGTAAATTATTTCGAACTATTTGTATCTCAAAACATATATAACATTTAATTGTCTCTCAATTCGATCCAAGTAATCAATAATATTAGCATTAGCAAGAGAATTACTTCGGTCAAAGTCTATTATGTGGAATAAAATAATCAAGCTTTTAGTTTCTTTTTTTCTTGTCAAAAACTTTTAAAAACTAACGGGTGGCCCAGAATAAATGAAGGTCTCAGTATTTCGCTAATATCTCGCTCAATTTTCATTGTACAAGATTAAATTTTTTTCTAAAAGATGCGCCACTCTATTCTTGGCAAAGCGCATGTCGAGAACTCTTTTGAAGACAATTAAGGAGGAAACGCTTTAAATAGTACTGAAGACATACGAAAAGGCCAACTTTCAATGATGAAAAACCGTTTTTGCTCGTGTTTTCGTTGGCTAGTTACGATTGAAATCAAAGAAAATAAGCATTTTGTAGCC
>CAJNSZ010001054.1:3640-25421 GCA_905329745.1 Rotaria sp. Silwood2 | reverse complement strand
TATTTAAATCAAATGATTTTTTCTCTGTACTCAATTCAAGCTGCAACATGTGCTTCGTCATCATATGAAGTATTTCACAAATTAAATGATATTAAACTAAATATATTTTGATTTTAATGCGATAAAACTTATGAAGTTACAGCACTCTAAATATAAATACTCATAAATAACAGTTCTGCCATATAGTACACAAGTATACTTTCTTCTGTTTAGTGTATTACAATGAGTAAGTAGCAATAGTTAACTTGGCAAGATATTTCAGAGTGAATACTCAATACTTCGGGAATTCAGCAAACATTAAATAAACGAACCGTGCATATTGATAATGTTATCATTGTATTCGCTGACTTCTTTCATACTTTAGAATGTACGGATTAATACACTGGCAAGTAATCAGAATAATTTTTCTTGATGAGAAACAGTCCTAAGTGTTGTTCTGATATTATAGACGTGTCCCTGATGAAAAATATTTGTTCATTTTTCTTTTTTCTGTTAAAAATATGATTCTCGACTCACGAAAAAAAAACAACAGGAGTAGACCGAACTTGACGATAATTCAGTGTTAAGACTATCTGTGGCACGGGTTTAGTGAGCTTCGATAATAACCAACGATGCCCACAACGCCGCTCAAAAAGAAAATTCTGGTCTCAGTGGAATTAGTATCACCTTTCAAACCTACAAGAACGGATACTACACTGTAATCTTAGGGGAAAAAATCGAGAAACGATAACTAAACCAACTAACACAAGTTTCTTCTATTCACATTTTTCATATACATGCCATCTTTACATCTAACAGAGAGCAATGAATTCTTTCTAACATGAGTCATTGACAATGACTATATTTGAAAGAATGACGTCAGTTACAACATGATTCAAAGCAAATAAACAACTCGTGATTCTACAAATATAGACTTTCTTCTCTGATACTAAGTGAGTCTCTCATGCACATAATCTCTTCCTCACATGTTTTACGTAGACATCGAACATGTAATATAATTTATATTGTTATCATACTTTTTTCATTGTTTTTTTATGAGAATTGTTGCTCTGTCAGGCCAGTGTTGCCAAAAGCCCACATATTTTCGTCATTGCAACGTGTATTTGATCAGATTCGATCATTTACCTCTTGGTAGAATGTAATAAGTAACTTTCACAATCAGTATGCAAAACACAATACTATACGTGTCTTTACACTTTCGAACAGTTCGTAGATTACGTCAACAGTTTTCTTTAATTTACGGATTGTCCCTTTCAGTAGATTATCATCTTGTTATTGACATCCTTCGAAAACATGATGGTAACCATTATTATGAGATTCATCGCTATTATGCTGACGTCATATGTGTTAAAATACTTTGCATATTTTTTCTTTCGATAATTTTATCGATTTGTGTAAAGACAAAATAGATGTCATCATCTACAGTATTGAAAAAAAATTGTTTATTACAGGTACGCTGAGAATTTTTTTATTTTATGATGGCATTTCCGTCAGCAGCATTACTTAAAGAACACGAACAATTTCTTAAACGAAAAGCTGATGCAGTAACGCTGCTTGCCTCAACTGAAAAAAGTCAAAATGTTGATAATATATCATCACAAAAAATAAGTCAAAAAAAGTCAATATTGGGTCGATCAAAAACATTACCAGATTTCAGAACTGATTATCATTCATCAAATACTTCTAAACAAGCACAATTCTTAATATTAAAAAATATTGTTGAAAAATTGCAAGAACGTTTTTTTAGTGGACAAACTGATCGATTAATATTGGATGAAATTATAAAAGAATATGGTCTTATAATTAATTCATCTGATAAACATTGGCTTGCTTCACAAGCACTTTTATCAAATGAAAGAATTGCTGTTGATAGAATCAATGATACTCATAGATTCGTATATAAGCCACCATTTAATTTAAATGCTCGAAAAAGATCTTCACTTCTTACTCTTTTGAAATCACGACATGATAAATGTGAAGGTGCTCTAACTGTTGAGAATGTACAAGATTCAATACCAAAAGAAAGAGCCGATAATATGATTAGTAGGTTAATAGAAAGTGGTGACATTGTTAAAGTAAAAAGCAATAAAACAGAAGTTTTATTTTATACTGATAATTATTATAAACTTCCTATTCATCCAGAATTTATTCATTTATGGAACGAACTATCAGTTGAACATTTAAGTAATGAGAAGATTCAGGAATTTATTGAGAAAGAAGGACATTATGGCTTAAAAACGAGTGCACCAAAACAAGCACAATTACCAACAAAAATATCAAAATCACGAGTTCAACGTCGTGATATGGTAAAACATAATCAACATGTTGCTCATCAACTCGTAGATTATTCCAATTCCACAAATAAAAAATAATTTGTATATTAAAACTTTATTTGTCTTATAATATAATAGCTTCGAAAGGATTACAGTAAAAAGCAAAGACAAAAAATTTTATACTTGTGTCGTGCATCTAACTATTTTTTCTTTCTTCTTCAAAGTAAAAAAAAAATTGTATTCAAAGTATAAAATAAAACTGTCATAAAATACATTTTACAATAACGAAAATATGCCGGCTAATAATAGTAATTAACATTGGTCTTTCAGAGTAACAATATCGATAATCAGCAATCGAAAGTGAACAACTGGTCTAATATAAGTCATACATTGCTGTAATAGTAATTGCTATTGGTTGTGTACTATTCTAATTTCATATCCGATGAAATTAAGCAGATCTATGTGTAAAGATAAAATGAAAAATTTTTTGTTTGTTTGTTATTGCAGAATGTTTAGTGACTTAGGATTTTAATGATAATCGAACAACTCAAGTCAATGTCTCTGTGATTTTAGAAATTAAGATATTATTTGATAAATCATAATTTATGGAACAGAATACTAAAAGCAATTGTGACACGCTCAAGCTCTGTAAAACTGAAATCTGAAACAAGTGTTTTCATTTAGATTTCATTTGTTGTGGTCATCTGTATTTTATATTAAATACCTCTTCAAACTATAACGCATGTGTTGTATTTCAAAGATATTCTGCTTTTTGTCAATGAATTCAACAATTTTTTCTACAACAGATTTCAATGACAGTAGTCTTGTAGAACAATCCGATCAGTGAAAAAATAATGATGATTTCACGTGAAATTCAGACGTTCGAGTTGAAAATACTTGTTCATCTATCACAGTAGATATTACGATATTCTATTGCCAGCAACAATATCCATCGTGCATATATATGTGTTTTCGTATGCATTACTAGAGGACAAATAAAACTACAATGAAACACAATTTTATCAACAAAGAAAAACGATGTCTCATTGAAACGC
Source organism: Rotaria sp. Silwood2 (assembly GCA_905329745.1). NCBI lineage: Eukaryota > Metazoa > Rotifera > Eurotatoria > Philodinida > Philodinidae > Rotaria > Rotaria sp. Silwood2. The sequence goes on along the minus strand of CAJNSZ010001054.1, from coordinate 22,093 downwards.
AATCTGACCTCGTTTAGTCATTGTTGTGGCGGAAACGGCGTTTTTTCAATTGAAATTAACATTTGTGTTACCGATCAAAAATTTGTCGTACACACAGGAATTGATGATATATGCTTTAAGAAATTGACAAGATGCATTACTTACAATATCAAAAAGCTTTGTTCGAGGTTAGAATATATACAAATGTAATTACCTATGAAACAAGATTGAATCAAAATAACTATATATAGTTATTTTACGATAAAAGATAACTTTTAAGTTACGTAACTCGAAATCTAGTGACTAGTAGCTAAGGATGTATTTAGGTATCAGATGGGTACACTTTTTTCTATTGGCCCTAGGACAATGGAAACTTGTAAATTGGTTGATTAACAAAATATAACAGAGAGAATATTTATAACATAAAGTGTTTCAATAAAGCTCAATTAAACGAATCCAGTATAGCAATGATGCTATTCATTTTTCAAGTTATATGTTGTGTACTTTAGAATGTGCGGAGAGAAATCAGAATAAATTTTGCTTGCTAAATAACAGCATCAAATATTGTTTTGATGCTACATAAGGTATCCTTCATGAAAAATTGTTATTCTTTTTTCTCTTTGTATTAAAAACATGATTTCCATTTTACGAAAGAAACGGGAGTGAATCAAACTCGGCGACACTAAAGTGTCGAGATGATTCGTAGAGCAGGTTCAAGTGAACTCGGATAATCCCAATCAATATCGAAAAATTCGCTTGAAAGTGGCTAGTCTTGTGGAATGAAAGTGAATCTTTGGGACGGCTAACTTCGTAGATCGAAAAGAAAAAATGACTGTTCGGAATAATTCTTTATTGCGTAATTACGTTCCATGTACACAGGAGTGGACTCCATGGAATGCCCCTATGATGATAAACAAGACAAGAATAGTCCAATAAGCATGATGACAGCCGAAGGAGAATTCTAAGTGACTAGAAGAAGAGATGAGAAAATATCCTCATGTTATGAAGGAGAGAATAGAGAAGGAAAAATCCATGTGATAAAAAAGAGGAAATGAAAGAAAAAGAAGATGCGTTGTAAGAAAAGGATGCAGTAGGACAGGAACATCATGGGATGAATCTTAGTCACCCCAAGACAGGTCTCAATGAGATTGACGTCGCCTTTCAAACTAGCACGAACAGAGACTACACTTCAATTTTAGCCAAACGGACCGAGACGCGATTATCATATAGAAAAAACATAAGTTTCTTTGATGCACATTGTTCATGAACATTTGCAATTTTCAAGCATTAATCAGAGTTTGTTCAGATTGAATTTTCATTTTCTAAATAATTGTAAAGAAATAAGATTAACTTGTTTCATATTTGTATCACACAGAGAAAAATCAAATCCTGCCAAAATCATAACATTACTCAACATGATTCATTGAAGATGAATATTTCGCAAGAATGACGTCAGTTACGACATGATTCAAAATAAACAAATAGCACATGATACACTTTCTTCTCTAGTGTTAAGTGACCATCACATGCACATAGTCGCTTCATTACTTCTTTTACACAGACATCGAAATTCTCAGATGGTGTGGGTGTGAGTGTGGGTGGTGAAGATACGGGTCTGGGTGTCACTAACAAATGACTTTTATGGACACCGACACTCACAACCACTCACATAGACGCACCCACACCCAACCACACCCACATCCGTTCTTTTCTCATACTATTATATTTCTAAGATCTTCGATGGCTATCAAAATCAGTAAAATAGAAAAAGACTAAAGAGAAATAGCTTTCTCAACTTCATCGTCAGATTTTTCACAGAAAAATCAGGACCTATACTTAGAGCAACAGAAAGAAAAAAAGAAAAAGCAGATGTCTTTTTCTCAAAATATTACTTTTTTTAAGATCTCCGACGACTCTCAAAGTCTGTAAAACAGAAAAAGAGTAAACAGGAATAGCTTTCTCTTAAAGGGATGGGTATGGGGCGTGTAGAGCTACCGCAAATAGTTGGTATTTTCGACGACGCTAAATTCTTATCAAGTGGCACTGTGATACTTTTTAAAAGATCGGTAATTTTTATTCAAAATTTCGATTCAAAACGAAATATCTATTTCTATTCACATGGAACAGAAAGTACTCGGTATTGGGTGTGTATAGCTACCACAAATACTTGGTGCGTGTGTGTTGGTGTAGGTGTCGGTGTTGGGTGTGGGTGCGACGTGTGCTGTGGATGTGGGTGGGCGTGGGTGCATGTGATGAGTGAGCGTGTATATCTTACTTCTCTCTTCGCCTACTCACCTCAGCACATCACATCTCCACACCCACACCCCACATTCACATTCACACCCACGCCCTTTTCGTTTTGTTTGTCATTGTTTTAGCTTTAACACTATTATTGTTAATTGTTCACAACTAAAAAGCTTGTAATCACAGCTCTTTTAGGACTGAAATGTGAAAGACACATGTCTTCTCTAGTTTCAGTATACTAATACAAGATAAACAACGTGTACAATCTGTAAGAGACCATAACTTTGTTTCATCGAGAATAGATTGTCAGTACATGCTATGCCTTTTTTGTTTCTTTTAATTGACGCTCTTTCTTTATTTGTTTTGATGCTATTCGTTTGTTATTTATTTTCTTTTTTTTTTTCATTTCCATTTCATAATTTACTATTGTTAATCTGACCATTAATTTAATAAACAAATAAGCCTGTTGTATCCAATCGTTATATGTACAGCAGGTCTTCACGATTTATTATGTATTTGAATGAACTCAGAAACGCTGATATTGATTATTCTCAAAAGTTAGAGTTTAATCAGTTCATACGTTTCTTTTGGTCATATGAAAGTTGTGGAAAATCAAAATATAATCCCTGATATGAATCATTTAATCGTTCACATGTAAAAATCAGAAACTGCATTATCTAGAATATTTAAAAAATGTATTCCAGTCATTTAAACTTCAAGGAAGGTCCTGGAACGTTCGAGAACCTTTTGAATCTTGTTACTAATATCGTTTAGTGTGTTCAATCGTCATTGTTAACGTCTGCAATTGAGAGGGAAGGAGAGCCACAAAACTTCGACTCAAAGCTTACACTTATTATTTCGACGAGAATATATGTGAGTTTTACAAAATAAGGTTAAAAGATTAAGATGGAAGGTTCTTTCACAGAACTTCGATCTTTTATTATGAATTTCACATCGTTCTTCACATGCCAACTTTCTTATCTGGAAGAATTTACCAATGTGCAGGGGAGAGCAGTCACCACACCTCATTCATCAAAAGGAGCTATTTTGATTTTTATCATTCACCGTTTATTTCGAGAAAAAGACAAATGAGCAAGCAAATGAAGCATAGTTAGGTGAAGCTATATTGAGTGAAGTGTCTTCTCTACGAGTTTAGTTAAAGAAAAGTTCCAAGACATTAACATGCGTTCAGAAATACTGATACAGTGCCCGTATAATGAACGGTCACGACATCAAGCCGACCATCATTATTGAAATCATAGAGAGCCAATGATGTCGGATTGTAATCTGTAACAATAGACCACCATTCGAAGAAAGAGCCTCTTCCATCACCAAGAAATATGATAAAATAATTAAAAAAGCTTCCGACAGCAACGACATCCAAGTAAGTATCGCCATTTAAGTCACCAATCGCGACTGCATATGCACAACTTCCAATTATGTAGTTGACAGCTGCTCGGAAGGTGCCGTTGCCATTACCGAGTAGCACACTGATCGTACCATTTTCACAGTTTGATGCGATCAGATCCATGTGATGATCACCATTCAGATCACCCACAGCCAGTCCCCACGGATTAGTCATGGTGGCATAGGATGTTCGCGTGCGGAAAGTACCATTGCCGTAGCCCAGATGAACACTCACACTACCACTGCCATAGTTGGTGACAGCGAAGTCTAAGCGATTATCATGATTGAAATCAGCTACGACAGCTGTGGTTGGATAGAAGAATGTATTAAAAGTTTTTTGTGGTGCGAAACTGCCATTACCGTAACCGAGAAGAATACTGACAGTATTGGCGTCATTGTTAACGACCAACAAGTCAAGGAGTCGATCACCATTAAAATCTTCAACAGAAACTGTCGCTGGGTAACTGCCAACTGCAAATGAGTTTTGTGAAAAGAAAGTACTATCGCCAAAACCGAGTGAAATGCCTACACTATTATTACCCAAGGCAGTGACAGCTATATCGGTGCAGTTATCTCCATTAAAGTCATTGGCAGCGACTGCATATGGATTTGTGCGAGTTATGAGAATTGATCCTAAAAAGAAATTTCCATTGCCATCCCCTAGTAAAACATAGATATTGTTTTCGTAGAAATTGGGAACAATAATATCCATCCGATTGTCGCCATTAAAATCATTGAGAGCAATTCCAAAACTGATATTTCCAATGTTATATGCAAACTGCTGGTTGAATGACATATTACGACAGATGTTATCTAGAATCAATGAGCATTATTAACGTTGAATTGAACATATATTAGAGAGAAAACTCGCCTATGTTAGGGGACGATCAGTGCTTGGTAAGAGTGGTTAGTCTAATTTCAATCTTTGTTGAGCGACGAAACTAATGCTAGGAATATCTTTTTGAAACTAGTGAACAGCATATAAATTCATTTTTACAGTGATATGATCGAAGAACCGAAAGGTGACATTTTCTTCAAGTTAATCAGTTTCTTTCAAACCATGAGAATGTTTCACACAATGCAAATTGTATACTACAGGGTGGAAGTTATAGAATCGATAGATCTTTACTTGACACATCATTGAAGTATTGATGAAACATAACTTTTAGAATACTCATCTAACCATATTGATATATGTTATTTTCTTCTTGCACTCTGTTTAAATCGAGAGACCCTTCTTAGAAGCTAACGCATTGTTCTATTGGCTCCTGAAGGTTAGCTACTTCAATTTTCAGGACAATCAAGTAAAATTGCTTCACCTTTACATATTCAGTGTTCGGTCGTACCAAAATATGTACTCACGCGGGATATTCGCAATGGTAGTGCTGGTGATCATAGATGATGCTCCTGTGTTGGTAGAGCTGTAGATCCTCATCGATGTCCCAATAGTAGTAGTGGTACTGATCATTGCCGATGTTACATTAGCGGTAGTGTGACTGACCGTTGCTGATGTTGCAGTGCTGGTGGTCATTGCTGGTGCTACAGTAAAGAAAGGGCTACTACTGAAAGTAATTGATGAGCTACTAAAATGTGTCAAAGGATTCATAAAGTGAGAAGATTTTGCACAATGGTCTGATCTCTTCTCTCAGTTGACTCCTCCTACTGATCTGTAGAGACTACCCTGTCCTGTGTGGTGTTAATGGTTGTCGTTAATACGATTGATGCTGTGGTTATTATTATACATAACATACATAGAATATACAGATGGCATTATTTTTTAACTCAGTATGGATCATGTTGAGTAACTGACTCTCTATAACTCGCGTTTCGAAAGGATAGTTTTCAGTGCAAAGAAGTTAAGAGAATGCTCTTCTCTTCTATTACAGATTGTTGCTTGGAATTTTCCACATAATGAAAGCTGAGAACATTCTGCCGAATTTCCAATAATATCTATTTAAAGTTTTTTTCGATCGTCACTGTAAATCAGAAGAGATGTGAAGGAGAGTTATGTGCAGTTTTACAAGGAAAAAGCAAAGTAAGGAAATTCGTAGAATATTCAGAATTATTTCAGCTAGTCTATGATTCATTGCGAGAAAGCTTTGAGTTTACAAATTTTCAAGAACCATGGTATCTTCTGGAATTTTTGAAAGTAAACCGAATGTCTAAAAATGTACAAGTGAAATTTTTGACCCTTGGAAAATTTCCTTTTCGCAATCATGAATGTTGCTGTAGATTTGTGCACTTGAATACGATTTCAAAAGATTGCCATTGATCGATGCAGATACATTTATCTTCCTGTCCAAGAACGTCGTATACTATTTCTTGTCCTTCCGATACTCCTTTTCTTTCTTTTCGTAGTCGTGTATTAATTAAATAGAAGAGACAGCATAAAAGAGGAGAAAGTGTCTTCATCATACACAACTATGCGGATATTCTTTCATTTGGAAAATCAACAAGATACATGTATACATACATACCAGAGAAAACTGCAGTTGTATTCGAGACTGATCCTTCACTTCGAGTCAAGAGCACAGGTAAGACTATCGCTGCGACTATGAGAACCAAACCAGTAATCACACCAACGATAATTAGTAGTTTTCGTCTGGTTATACCAGTTCTATACAGAACAATAGCAAGATACCTGAGATATTAAAGACGAAAAAGACATACCTGATGGAGACTGGCATTGTTTCCATTGATCACTAATTAATGATGTTGTGTTCTACGATGGTGTATAATCTGTGAATCTAAACATACCATTAGTTAAGAATCAACGTACTTCAATTATTCTCTGATTAGCATTCTTAAGATGCAATGGGTCAGATGCTAGTCAGTTCTCTTTACTATTTCACTTAATTTAGAAAAAATGGCAAATACAGTTGCTTATGAAAAAATATTCAAATGATTTTGTCAGAGAGCTCATTGTCCGCAACATTACATTGAAAAAATGGAAGATTGGAGAGGAGAATTTCATAAGTCTGAACTTGTTGATATTTTGCTCTCTTCATCGATATATTTTTTATTGAATAATGAATACATATCTATCTATGTAGTGAAGGGAAATGGCAACCAAATTAAAGACCGTAATGAGGAAGACAGAAAAATTCTGTGAAAGAAACTGCTCATAATAACAATCTACACCATATGCTTAAATCTTCAAATATTTCTGCTTTTTCGAGAAAAATCAAAGAAAGTCATATATCCTATGCATGTAATGATAATGTTATCGGAAGTGCAGTGAAATGTTCAGTAACTGTTAGATTTTTTAGCATCAAGGATGTTGCGCTGAAGAATGTCCCTAACTGGATAAGCAAAAAGTCAGACGCTGGCGCTATTATTCTTGATAGTTATTACAACACTAAACAGTAAGACAGCTGAAAGAACGTTGAAAGAGAATGTTATTTATTTAATGCATTTCGCATAGCATATTTGCGAATGTCATCTGCTGAAGAAAAACTTTTAAGATGATAAAATTATGATTAATGCCTTTAACAGGACTTTATTGTTGTCCTGGAGAGCACAATTTGAGTAAGATATTGTCAAACATGGACACTTCATACTTGGCTATCGTGAGAGGAGAAGATGAAGTAATAGAGATACTTTTCTGTTTCTTCTTAAGATCGGAAAACTTTTATTGTATCTAGTAGACGTGAAATTTTCTTTCTTGTATTCTGTTATCCGTGGAAATATTTCATGAGAAATCCCCATGTCCGAAATCCATGGATCCCCTCCAATTTTGGTTAGCTCGGGAGAGGTCTCGCTCCATGTATTTTAGGAAGCGGGGAAATTTCAGTTAGTGTTGATTTCTGAATTGCTTCCCAAGTAGATCATATTTTAGAAGGCACAATGGATTTTCTTTCACGATTATTTCTAGATTCAAAAAAAGTAGCTTCACTAGAATTTGCTCGGTATAAATGCACCAGTGATGACTCGGATTGCTTAAGCTAATATTGCTCGTCATTGAATACTTTATAAGTGTGCATGATCAGAGATGATAGTAACGCAGATCTCATCGGAAACAGTATCTAGACGATGGTGACTTGATACTAGTCAGGTACAACAATTTTCGAAGATTAATCTTTGAAATAACTATAATTTGCTTTGTCGCTATTCTTATTTACTTTTCATGTCCTAAAGTAATCTGTCGTATCATGATGTAACATTTAGAAGTTCATTTTTGAAGTCTCACTATGGTACAGCGGGTAATAGCAAACCATCTAATTCTATAGGTCTCATTTGATCAATGGAAAAATTTATTTGGTTTGAACTTTGTTTTCGCCAAGTGAAATACAAACATGTCTGCTTCCTTGAGTGGTTCATTTTTCTCAAATAATCATAAGAGAGAATAACACTGTTTTCTCGTATTTTGTAGTCAATAACTGTTTCTCGAGAAAAGAATGAAGATGAAAGAAGAAAGTATATAGACAGGCGGTTAGCGAAGAACTCTTGTTAATGAGAAAACATCACTGTATGCGTGAACTCTATTTAGTTGTGCAATATTTCTTTGAAGAAATATTGAATTGCTTCGCATTTATGGTAACGAGAGAGAGGAACAATAATGTTGCGTTTAAGACGAGCACACCGAGGCGTTGATCAGCAACTAAATCAAATGCTGGAAAGGGAAACAAGAGTTTGACCTTAAAGACATCATGGACATGATTGAGAGACACGTCTGCAATGTTTTTTGAAACCGTTCAGAATAGCAAAAGTCATATAGTTATTGTTATTAAAACAGTAAAATTAGTTACTACCAAACTGCTCTATACCCAGTAGGACGTTGATGGTGGAGAATTTCAATTAAAATGAATGAGAAACATGTGAATTTTGGTTTAGCATTATTATGAAATAAGCAGACCTGCTCGATTGTTTCCGCTACATTCACTCATGCCTACCCAATACTACTGTATGAAAGAATAAATTGATATTATTTCCTTTTCTTGTCCTGAAAGTCTAGAAGAAAGTATCATCGAAACAAGCCATGACATCAATGTTAGTATCGACTGTGACCGAGCATGAGTTCATGGCATCAGACGCTCAATACTTGGCAAGGAGCAAACGAAATCAGCGATAATTGAGAAAGATGAATGTTCTTAATCTATGTAGGCGAGATAGTGTGATTAAGAGACGCACACTTACACCTTGACCTGATTTTGGGCACTTTCTATATAGCAGAAATTAATGGTCATTGCATTCTAATCTTTTGATCGAGCGCAACCAATGAGGCTCTGGTTACAAGGGTCAATGAAAGAGAAAAAGTCGCCATTGAATTACACACCGCCTATAGTCATTGAGTTCGATTCATCGTCAAACAGTTCACTGATAGCTATGCTATCCACTGTATTGTTCCATGTGTGATACATTTCACTAATTGGACATCTGTTTCTGAGCATGCTGCTGCTTCTAGCAGTTCAACAATGGTACTGAAGTACCAGATATGTCTGTAACTCGATCCAATATCAATATTTAAATATCCGATAGATACAATTATCGAAGAAATGACACAAAAAAGAAGTTTCTAAGTGAGTCATATTTTTTACTCAATGTCTGACTCAAACACAACAATTCGAATATATTAAAACTAAATAACCAAGATATACATTTGAAAATGAAATGAAATTTTCAAGTTACATGCTAAAAATTTATTCAAGATAATTTTTTAAGAATTGAATTTTATCAATGATACTTAAATGTGAATAAAAACCATGCAAGAGGATTCATTGTTTAATAAATAGATTATTAATCTAATATCATCATGCTTCATTGATTTTAACCTTATGTTGATTATTTTCCGGCATACATTGTTGATAGTTTTTAATAGCATCTAATTGTACTTTAACCATCGATACTTCATTCACTAAGTTTATTAACCGGTAGATGTGAGATAAGTCTTCAAGTTTTTTATTTGATTCTATTTCATTCATTTATTGTTTATATTTTATTTTTAGTTGATTCAATTTATCGATTAACTTTTTATGTAAATCATTTGATGTTTCTCTTTGATAAATAAATTTTTTTTCATTTATCATTCTGACTATGCCAATTAAGAATGGATCGTTTTGTTGAATCTGAGAAGTTTCCATTAAGAAATGAGCAAATCTTGCGCGTACTCCACAGAGAACTTCGAGATATTCGTTCAACTTATTCATCGATTCATTTACTTGATGATCGACAGCTTCATATCCGAGCCTGTATTCAATTAGCTTTTGTTCATTTGTTGTACACTACAAATATATGGAGACTTAGCATATGTATCTTAAGATCAGATCTGAATTTTTCCATTCAGGAAATTCACTTAAAAAAAAGCGACAACGAATTTTTTTGCTGAATTTTCTTTACTCTTCTTTACTTTGTCATCTAACAATTTCAGCTATAGATAACGAGAAATTATTCAGACTATCTTATTATTGACTAGTCAAAAACTGACACTGTTCTTTATTGGATATCAGTATAATGTCGCTAGATTCCATAAAAGATTCCTATCGACCGATCTCGAATAAAGTTGGATTGAAATTATCTTCTTTATTTTAAATGATTAGGAGTTTATAAAACAGGCATTTATATCATAGACAAGACTGAAATGAATGGAAGAAACTTTATTATGACTATTTTCAATACAATTAAAAATCAAATATACCGTTGTTTATGGTTAGTCTATAGACATTCACTTACATCTAGTCGCTTTCAATTAATTTAATTATAAAGAAATCATTGATAATTAATAGACGTCTTCACACTACTGAGAAAATGGTAGAGTCATTGCCAAGACGCTACATATTAAGTTTGTTATTTAATTAGAAAATTTTTAAAAAATTTGCTAAATACGACATTCATCAAACAATAACACGCAATGTAACATTGATTTTTTTCTGAAATTAATAGTGTTAGCTTGCTGAATTAATTAAGGATTTTTTAAGCTTCCTCAAATGCTTTTAAAAGAGGTTTGTTTAAATCAAAATATTTAATATGTATCATTGACTATCACATGAGTTAATTTGATGATAATGAATCAAAAAATATTTTATTTTCTATAGATGAACCAGGCGAGAAAAAAAGCAGTTTGATATTTTTGAGAATGTTCATGTTAATACATCTCTTACGAAGTGAAAGATAGCAAGATAATTACAATAGAATTCGTTGCGTTTCATTATCAGTTTCACTCAGGAATATGTAGTATAGTAACGGGTGGCCCAGAATAAATGAAGGTCTCAGTATTTCGCTAATATCTCGCTCAATTTTCATTGTACAAGATTAAATTTTTTTCTAAAAGATGCGCCACTCTATTCTTGGCAAAACGCATGTCGAGAACTCTTTTGAAGACAGTTAAGGGGGAAACGCTTTAAATAGTACTGAAGACATACGAAAAGGCCAACTTTCAATGATGAAAAACCGTTTTTGCTCGTGTTTTCGTTGGCTAGTTACGATTGAAATCAAAGAAAATAAGCATTTTGTAGCCCTTGAAAAGCTCTATCGATGGCTTATAATTAGAAAATTTCGTGATCATATTTGCGACAAATACTGATCATTTTCTTTTTCAGATTTTCGAAAACTTAGGTGTTTCAATCTGCAATTTCGAAGCTCCTGCGAAAAGAGGCATAACTAAGCCAAAACAGCGTCATTTTGGCTCGGGTTTTCTTTATTTTGATAGAAAATGACTACTGTATCAGATTAACAGACGGAAGTTGAGGTCGAATTCTCTTCTTCAATTCAGCTGGTAAAACATGTAAGATTTGAGGCATTTTCAATAGAATTTTGAAAAGTCAGATTTTTTTATTTTTGAAATGTTTTCAACGAACTTTGAACTACGAGACCAGACAGAGTACACTTCAAAGTATTCGAAGGCATCTTCACACTTGTTTCATTTTTAAGGTACTGCAAAAAAAAGGTTCTATATTTTATCTTTACAATGGCTGTGAAAGTTGGTCGTTTTGTACGTGTTTAGTATTATTTCAAAATTTTTCTGCTTATCTATCTTAAGAGAAGCTTTTAATACGCGTTTGATGAAGAATTGAATGGCACATCTTTTAGAGAAAACTCCAACCCTGTACGATGAAAATTGAGAGAGATATTAGCGAAATACTGAGACCTTCATTTATTCTGGGCCACTCGTTACTATTTAAAATATAAAATGAATAAATTGAAAATCTTACATTTAATTCTTGACGTTTAACTACTTTTGTTATATTTTGAACATTATGTTCTGTATGCACAACACGTTTTTCTATTTGTGCTATTTCATCAATTGTACGATTAACAGCTGCTTGATTTTCTTCACTTAATTTGTTTTCATCAATAAAATTAATTAAAATTTTACAAAATTGATTTGATTCAAATGGTATTAAATCATTACGTTTAGTTGCAAGAATTTCTTTATATTTTACTCCAATTAATTGACATGTATGAAAAATTTGTGATTTCAAATCAGTAGGAATATCTTTTGTATTTTTTATTAAATTAATTAATAAAGTAAGATATTCATCAGCTGTTTTTTCGCCTTTAATAATTGTTGATGTAACTAAATATTGTTGTAAACAATTAAATACAAATAAACTATGTTTTTCAATAACAAAATGTAAAAGTTCGTCTTGATATTTATCGAATAAATGTGGTTGTGCATTGGCTACATAACCAAGTGTTATAAAAATCAAATTTGTTTGATCAAATAAATTCATATAATTTTTAATTGAAGTAAATAAAAAATCAATATGTTTTGATGTTATTAAGTCAGGATGTACTTTAACAATAGTACTGAAAAGAGACGATAGAGGTGTTAAATTTTCACCATTACAATCGAAAAGAGCACGAATAAGATCATCGAGTCGAGCGTGAAATGGTTCTGGTTGTTTGTTGTATAGAGCCTACAAATATTTCGAAAGCTTTAATAAATATCAATGTACAAAAAGGTCTTTTTTACAACCTATGTTTTTCGAATTTTATTGACGAATAGAACGAATGAGAATGAGCATTTATTTCCAAATGAAAGATTAATCTTCAAGATTCTCCGAGACTTGAACAAAAGACTGGGATTAATGAGAAATGTCTCAGACATAGAATCTGTATACGAAATTACTTCTCGAAGTATAAAATTCTCCAATTATTAAAAGTTTTCTCTAGAGGGAAGGAAGAATATTCCTGTCATTCGGCTACCTTATGATTTGGAGTACTGTTTAATGGCAGATTTAGTAACCCAATATATTTTCTACAATTAATACTAGCTATAGTTGTTGACAACTCAGAGCTTGTATTGTATGCAGACAAGTTCAATTTGCTGAGTAAAGCTTCGCAGATACCATTAAATTAGTGTTGATCAGGCGTCGTCTGCATACAAAAATGTTTCTTCAAACGTCAATTTATATGGGAACAGGTATTTAAACATTATTACGGATTAACAAATTCATATTTTTTCTGCTCGCAATATCATGATATAGTGTAGATGTGTGAGCCTTCTATTTGATAACATGCTGCTATTAATTGTAATAAGCTTGACATATCAAGTAATGAGAAAAGAAATATTGAAATCATTTTCTCAAATAATTATCGTCGGAGAAAAGTGTATGATGCGCTAGTTACGGAAGACAAAAAAAATCGGAAAAAGTATTTCGTAATTTCGAGGCGATTATTCTAATTTCGATTAGAAAATTTCATTCAGATTATCAAAGTACGGGTCAGTCGAATGCAAAGATTTTAGACTCGACAGTTTCTACTTACAAGAAGTATTCCTAATAATGTTAATTGTTTACGATCGATGATTTCATCAAGAAATTGTGGAATATGATCAACAACTATATTTGGATATTTTGTACTAACAATACTCCAAAAAGTAAGCCACCATGAATGTAAGTGTTGTTCTTTTTCGTCATATACTAACCGATATAATCGATCAGCACATGATTCATAAGGACGTGCATCATCTTCATTTTGAATACATTGTCCTATTCTAAACCATAAACCTAAACTAATTGAATGTGATAATGTCATTGATCCATCTTCAGCAGTAAATGGACAATTGAATGCTACTAAAAAAAATGAAGCTATTTGTTGATGTAATGTCAATGGTAAAGTTTTCAATTGTACAATACATTCAGCTAATAGTTTGCCCATAGACTAAGAAAAATAAAAATGATAATAATAAAATGTTTATTCACACATAAACTTACTTGAAAAAAGTCATCATGATGTTGATGAAATTCATAAGTTGCATCATTATTATCAATGTGTTTTCGAATTATTTCAAGAAATTTACTACATATATCAACAGTTATTTGTCGTTGATCAATTAATTTTGTCATAATTTGTCCCATTCGATATACATGTTCACTATATGGTTTACCAGTATCATTATTAATAATTGTTGACCATTTTAAAATAGCTTGTAAAGCAGATTCATGTGTTGCAGGTAATATTGTTACATTAACTTTACTTCGTTCATGAATTAAATTTAAAATATTTTCTAAATGATTGAGTTCACTTGGAAATGTATCGTCAATAATATTATCATACATAATACATGATTGTATAAGATGAGTTATTTGTTTATCTAATTGTTTCCATGGATAAAACTCACTTATAGATAAAATATGATCAGCAAACTTAGGAGCTTCTTTAATATGTAAACTAAGTATTGCAAGAGCGAAATCGAAAAAAGTTCCTGCTAATTGTTTATTAGGTTTTTTAATTGTTAATTCATAGGATATTGATGATATTAAATTTTTACATAAAAGACTTCGAGATTCAATATTAACTAATGAACAAATATGAATTAACATATGAAGTAATTCTTCAAGATTAGGTATTGAATTATAATGAATAATAAGAACATTATCCATAAAATATCTCGCATGATCAATTCTATTTTGAGATACAAGTTTTTCAATAGTTGTATATATTTGAGATACATGTATTTTGAATAAATCAACTTGACCTTGATATGATTTAGAAATTTCATAAACATAATCAGATGATATAGAAGGTTCAAGACACGTTGTTAAATAAGATTCTGCATCATCTGAATTAGCATAACTATCGAATAATGTTGGCAATGTACGTCCCAAAGCAAAGAAAACCTCGGACCAAATTTTTGATTGATACGAATTACGAGATGCCCATCTGGTGAAATAGATAAATATATATATATATAACTTTGTTGAAGAAACATAGCGAGAGGAAACAATATTACAATTCTTGTGTTAAAGGAACCCCTTTCTCTTCAATCCTACATTTTCACAGAATGTTCCATTAGAAAGTTTTTCAACTTTCATGATAAATAGATCTTGATAAGTAGAAGAAAAGTCGTCATAGACTCGGAATAAAAAAAAAACTATTTCACAGATACTAAACACTATATGAGTTGTCTATTTTTTCTTTATTTCTATTTGTCTCCTTCTATACGAATAAAAACATCGAAATCTGGAGAGCATCTTCAAAGATACATGATTTTTTTTTGTAAACGCAGGCAAATTTTTAGATCGACTGGATGCGCTATAGTTGAGAAATAGGAGCGATTTTCCACTTCTTCTTTGGCCCAATTCATCCTTTAAAAGCAGCAAAATAATGTGTAAATTGTCATGATTTTTCAACTTTAATAGTTATATATTAATTCTCGAAATACGAAGAGTAGATAGAGAATACTCGGAAGTGTATTAAAGTAGAATAAAAGCAAAAATGAGAAATCTGAAAATAGTTGGTTTTAAAAGGACAAGATCTTCTTAATCAACCAAAAACTAACAACAAATACAATAAACCATCAAAAATTGCTGTTTTTCTTTGAGATTTTTACTCTATTATGTTATCTATTTGTTTAATCAAATAAAAATGAAGAAAGCCATAGTTTTTCATATGAATACAAATAGAGCAAACAATATTGAAACGAATTTATAAAATTCGGATACTTATAAGAATCCGCACAACATAGAGAAAATATTACTTTGCCTATTTTAGTGATAAGAAATACTTCCATTCCGAAGGTTGACCAAAATCAAACATAACTAATTGGTAAAAAAAAAAACAAATTCATAAAATCATTTACCACAAAGAAACCGATAAAAAAAAGACACAAATAACTAAAAACGATAAATGAAATAGTTATTCAAGAGAAATCATTTTAAAAACTTTTGTTTGCATGAATCGATTGTTCATTGGAAGTAATAAATACATTAAAATAATCATAAAATAGAAGGTAAACTTCTTCCTTCTAATAGATATACGATTATTATATCAGATGAGATATTAGAATATGCCATGTCAAGAAAATAGCTGAATTTTTGTAAAGATAGACTAAAGATGTTAATAATTCTTGACAGTTCTTTTGCAATACCGAACGAGCAAAGCAAAACTGCAATTGCAAAATTACCTGTACAAATGTTGAAAACTACTTCTCATATTAGGCATCGTATCTTCATAATTCAATTTGTTTATATCACAAGATAATGGTGAAAAAACGCCTCGTGATAAAAAATGTTCCCAGGTTTGTTGTGTTTCAGTATTCAAATTCTTATCTAAAAATTCATGTTTTTGTAAACAATTAAATATTGTATCAATTAAATCGACGGATAGATTTTTTGATAATTCTTCACCAAGTCGAGCTTTATAATAAAATTTTTCAAGAAATGTTAAATTAAATAAATTATTTGTATTTGATATATCTAATACACGACAAAATATTCGTACTAATTCATTTAATGATGGTTTTGGATCATCAGTACATTGTGTAATTGTTATTTCAAGAAATCCTATTTTTGTATGAATGTTTTCTTCTGTATCAGCTAGAATATAATCAACAAGAGCATCTAATGATTTAACCTTGACAATAACTAGATCGGTTTTTGGATTAGCATCCAATAATTTCTTCAACTTATCATATATGTCTGGCCATTGATTTTCAAATTGTTTATTATCATGAGTTAGTTGTCGTATAAATTCATCCATAAGTTTGATTGTTAAAATAAAATCAAAATTTTCTTTTTACTATCGTTTTAAATGTAAGTAAATAGAAAAAAAAATGTATGAGCATAACTTTGTAACAAAAGAAGAACAACATCAATGTCATTTAATATGACAAATGAAATAGAAAAAAAAAAAACTTATTCTTTTCGTTCTTGTGTAAAGAAATAAAAAAAAAAGTCTTATCCCCTAATGACATATTTCATTTTTTATTTTCAAATTATTCCTTTCATCCATATATATTTATAAAGAAATATATACAAAAGATCGACAAAAAAAAACCACATGTCTTTTCAGCTACGAGTATTTGCAATATTTTCTCGTTCGTCGAATTGATTTAAATCTAATGTAAGACAATGACTAGTTATGCAATCGCCGGGCTAAAAATAAAACGAAAGTTTATTTAATTAAATAATGAAATAAAATTTACTTCAGGATAAATGCCAACAAGTGCATCAGCACGTGAAAAAAATTGTTCTTTTAATGATATAACAATACATTGAAATTCTGATGCTGATTGTTCACGAATAAAATCAGCTACTTTACCAATATTTGTATTATCAAGAGCAGCATCAACTTCATCGAGTAAAAAGAATGGAGCTGGTTTAAAGCTTAAAAATAAATTAAATGAATTTTGTACATTGTCTATTAGATATTAAATTTTTTTTCATATCAAGATGATTCTATGATTGACTATCAAATAATAACAATTTATTTCGAAAAAGTTTGATCTTTTTCTAAACATTAATTTAAGATCACGTACATCTTTCAAGTTATTATTTCTCATATTTTCTAATTATAGAATCGTTTAATAATACTTCTTATTGTCAATCTCACTTTTTCTTTTTTCATTTTTAGACGTAAACAAACCTTCGTAAAGCAAATAAAAGACAAATAGCTGCAACAGTTTTTTCACCACCAGATAAATTTTCCATAGCTTGAAAACGTTTACCAGGTGCAACACAATTATATGTTATTCCAGCACGATATGGTTCTTCAGCATCTTCAGCTGTTAAACAAGCAACAGCAGCTTGTGAATTAGTTAATGATTTATAAATATCATCAATACATGATGATACATGTTCATAAAGTGCATTAAAACGATCATAACGTTCTTTTTTAACTTTTTCAAAAGCTTGTCGTGCACGTTTAGCTGCATTACGTGCACGTTCAAATTCAGCGTTTGTTAATTCAAATGTTGTTTTAACTTCACGTGAACGTGCATCTATTGTTGATGTTTGTGGTAAATGTTTTTGTAATTGAATTTCAATATCAGACATTTGTTTAATTAATAATTTTTCTTCTTTATCAACTTGTTCATAACTTATTTTTTTTAAATCATCACGTAAACGTTTATAATTTAATTCAAATCTATCTTCTAAATTATATATTTGTTTTGTATCTTGTTGACTTGTTAATGTTCCATCACCATTTGATATTGTTGATGAATCAGTTGTTGTTGTTGTTGTTGTTATTGAATTAATTTGTGTTTGTGTACTGACTACACTTGTATCATCGGATGAAGATGTTTCAGCAAGTGATATAGCTGCCATGGAACCAGCATTACCACGAAATGGTAATGATATTTCATTTAACTATTAAAAATAAAATAAAAAGCGTATTTATGAACATAAGAATCATTCTAAGACAAAGAGTTTTCTTGAAAATGAAGATTAGTCAAACTTTGGCTTTCTTCGCAAACTTACGAGAGAATTTCTGCAGGTGTGGGATCGTTTCTCAACCGAGACGATATTTATTTGATGAGTACTAGTAAATAATAGAAAACCCTACAATGAATGGTTTGGTTTTTCGGGCTTTCGTCCTTGAGATATCGACATTTTACTGGGTTAGCTGCAGCTCCGCCGTAGGTCAAGTGTGAAATTGGCT